>CM046453.1:51974450-52226950 GCA_025506515.1 Flaveria trinervia
TTCCCCAAAACAGAGTTCCCATTCATACCTGCCAAACAAATATCTGAGATTCTTCCCAGGCCGGAGCTTACATGGGTCATCTTCTCTACTGATGAAGAAGGAAAAAGACCAACACTTTGCCAACAATAAGTGGGATAATAAATAATTTAGAGGTTTTGGCTGCATTGGTTCAGGGGGAGTTTGTTGGACCAAAAGAACCAATGAGCCAAGATCAGAAAACCTCTAAGTCCCACATGGTATCACAACACTACTGAAAGCCTCATCAGCAGTTTGACAAGTGCTGAAGACTTCAACAGCTGAAGATCAAGTGCTGAAGACTTCAACAGCTGAAGAACTAAAGTGCTGAAGTACAACAGCTGAAGAACACAAGTGCTGAAGCTGAAAGACCAAGTACTGAAGTACAACAGCTGAAGAGTTTACAAGTGCTGAAGATCAACAACTGATGTACAAAGTCTGAAGACAAAGACTAAAGACATCAGCTGATGATATCTACTGAAGTCATCAGCTGATGAAACATCTGAAGGTCAAAGTCTGAAGATCAAGTACTGAAGCCTCAGTAGTTGGTCACAACTGCTGAAGAGTACTTCTTCAGTAGTTGTGATCTCAGTAGTTTTATATTTCTAGTTTCAGTAGTTTTGTAAAACGACTGAAGAGCTTGTTCTTCAGTCGTTGTAGTTCAGTAGTTCTAATCAGTAGTTTTATATTCTGTACTTAACACTCTGATATGTTCTCAGTAGTTTGAACATTTCAGTAGTTTGTTAAGAGTTAGTTTTTTTGTATTAGATCTGCCAGTTGTCACGTTCCCGTGATAACAGCAGCGATTGCACTCTATATAAGGAGTGTCAACCTATTGTAATAATCGAATGAATGAATGATTTGAATGATTTGATTAGAAACATTCCATATCTATAAACATTCCTTGAATCAGAAATATATTCTCTCGCTATAACCGTATGTGCTCTTAATGCATACAATCATTGACTTCTTGCTACAATTTGTCTAATTCCTATTCTTATTCCGCTGCCCTGAACTCTAATACATCAAACGTGTGATCGCTGATCCTGTCAACTAAACAGTATGAGGTCCTTCCTTATAGATGCTGAGATAGTCCTTTTGGGCTGGGAACTGTTCTTGGAGTTTGATGGTCCAGGCTGTGCAGCGGTGGTACACAGCAGATTAGTCTTCTTCTTGGTACTGAGATGATTTGAACAAGAACCAGAGCTCTTAGCAGAAGAGTTTAGGTTGATGTCTTCCGTCTCTACTACTTCAAATCCTATAGAGATAACACTTGTTTCTGCTTGCAATCAAAGGTATCCTTGATCTCTTGTGTCTTCCTTGCTTTCCTCTTGCTCTTCCTGATCAAGTTCTTTCTCATTGACTTGGTCATCCCAGTCTTTTCTCTCCTCAGAAGGATACTGGACCTTCTTAGAATCCTCCTCTTCACTCTTCTTAGAGGAATTCTTTACTATCACTTCTTCATCCTCTTCACTCAAAGGATCTATGAGAGGAAGCACATCTTCACAAGTTCCACATCTAGGTGATCTTATAGACAAGATTGTGTGTGGAGGTGCTATCTCATTTGATCCTAGTCCCTGCTTGTTCTGATAACACACTTTGTTGTGCAGGATGAGGACATCATGTTCTTGAAGGTCTCTTCTTCAAGAAGACATTTGTCTGCCCTGGCCTTGCTGATCACAAGCTCAGCTTGGCACTCAGTCAGCTTGGTTATGAGATCCTGATCTATGTCCTAAAATCTGTATGCTCATGTTTAGAACTAAAATGGTTTTCTCTAAGTCCTCAATCTTTAGTTTATAATCATTTTTGGACTTTCTAAAATCAACTTTTAAAAGGTTTAAGGACTCAAGATCAGATCTCATTTCCAAGTTATAGGACATGTATCTATTAACTTTAGCAATGCATTCAGGGATACAGAGATGTTCCAATACCTTGGCTTCATCATGATCTGCAATCAGTGCTTGGGTTGGAGAAGCATCTTCCACCTGAAAGCTCCAGTCAAAGCTTCCTTCTTCAACAGCAACAAAACCTGCTGCTTTGGCTTCTCATTCTGGGGGGCTTTGTCAGTGTAGTTGGGTCTGGACTGTGTTTGGCCACCATTTGTTCTAGGTGCCTTACACTCCCTAGCAAAGTGGCCCATCAAGTTATAGTTGTAACACTTGACTTTGCCTTTATCCAGACCAAACTTTCCACTGGTTACATTGCTTGGAAACTTCCTTCCAGTCCGCTTGTAGAACTTCTTGGCTCTGTGAGTGATAAGAGCCATCTGCTGGACTATCTCCATGTACTTTAGATCATCTGGATAGATACAGTCTAGGTCTTCAAGGGTGAACAGGAAGCTGCCACAACTTTCATCAAAAGACACAAATACTTGAGAAAAACTTGTTTCTTGGAATGGCTTCCTTGGGTGTAGTTCTCTCTAGGTGTCTCTAGGAAGGTGATGAAAGGACCCTTAGGTGAGTTGTTAGGGTAGCATATGAGATGATGTTGGGGTTCTATGTTATCCCTTTAAACCACATGCAGGGCTGAACCCATTTGATTATTGGAGTTGCCAGATGAACCTTGCATGTTCATCTCCATCTGGTAGCCACTGAGAATCCCATATAACTCTATCAAAGTAAGAGTTTTTAGATTCTCAGTCCTCTTGATCACCACATAGTAATGTGTCCACTGCCTAGGAAGTGAGGACATGAACTTCTTTACAATGTCCCTGTTCTCAAGAGGAACTCCTCCATCCACAAGGGTATCCACAATCTCAACATACATGAAGTATTGCTGAGTCATGGTTTCACCTGTTTTATAGGTGAAGTTGTCAAACTGCTACTTCAGGAGATCTTTCTTGTTCTCCTTGGCTTTAGAAGAATCCTCATACATCAGTTTTAGTGCATCCCACAACTGCTTAGCTGTTTTGCACTTCTTAAAACCTCTGTACACAGAGTTTGGAATGGTAGTTTGAAGGGTTGTCATGGCTTTTCTATCAATCTCTACTCTCTTCCTATCTTCATCAGAGTAGTTTGCCATATCCTTGGGGATCATACCAGCACTAGTAGCAGAAGGAGTTCTAGGTATGAAAGGTCCATTTTAACAGACTCCCACATTCTTGAGTCCAGAGACCTGATGAAACCTTCTATTCTTAAACACCAGGTATCAAAGTCATCAAGAGTGATCAGTGGGGACTTGTTCATGGTTCTAGTTTCCATATCAGTCTTGGAAATGGCTGCCATTTGAAAATTTTAGTATTTGTGTGTGTGAGGGATCTTAAGATGGTAAGATCTTATATCAAGAGCCTGAAAAGCTCTAATACCAAATGCAGGACCGGTGAAGGGGTTTCACTTACAACACAACAACTTAAAGAGGAGATTAACTAAACTTAAACAAACAGTAAACTAGATTAACCATAATAGAGACACTAAGAACACAAGGAATGTAAGAGACATAACACAAGTATATGGTTTTCAAGAATGCAGTATATTGCTTTCTCTATGTTCTATTACAAGTGTTACAAAGCATATCCATAAAGTTACAAGAATATGAGATACTTATACTACATCCTACAGCCACTCATACTATGAAAGCCAGCTGGATACAATTGACTAGACTCAAAACAAAATCAATTGTAGAGTCAAAATGGCAGATTGCCTTTTTTGACTTTGTGACTATGACATGCAGCGGATAGGTGTCTAGCTTTATGGAATAGTACATCAGATAAATCATGTTACTAAAAGTCTTCGGATGAAATCTGTCTTCAAGAGTTTAGGCTTCGGAAGACTTTGTCTCTGAAGCTTTGGAAGACTTCATCTTTGGCTTCGGAAGATATTGGTCTTGGCTTCGGAAGATTTCACACTTAGAATATTCTTGTTGCATGTGTGAAACTTCCGAAGCATTATTCTTCAGTAGTTGTGCAGCATGCATGCAGAAAGTCTTTGATTACTTCAGCCTCTATGCATATTCTCTACAGTTATATAGAGCAACCAGTGGCAATCATCGACCGTAAAGAGAAAAGATTGAGGAATAAAGTGGTTCTGCTTGTGTGCATACAGTGGAAGCATAGAAAGGGATCCGAGTCTACGTGGGATACTAAAGGAGGGATGGGACAACATTACCCACATCTGTTCGAGGAATAACAAGTTTCGGGGGCGAAACCTATTTAAGGGGGGTGGACTTGTAACACCCGGTTATTTTCTTTAAAGCCGACAAAAGAAATAAAAGAAAGAAAAGAAATAAAGCCCAAAGTCGAGGACTAAACTTGCCAAAACGGGAGAAGGTTTGAAAGAGTGATGGCTTAAGAGGGGAGGGCAACCCACACCCTCCTCCACACTCACAAAATTCAGCCAAAGAGAGAAGAGAGGAAGAAAAGTGGTTTCAAGCTTCGGTTTCCTGATTCGAGCGTGAAAGTTGAGGTGTAGCGGGTGGATTGAAGCTCTAATCAATGGTGTTCTTTGTGTGAGTTCTAGGACCCCTCTTTTACAAGATTTTAACTGATTGGGGCTGGAACATATAGTAAAACCCATTTTTGAAGTATGTGTGTTGAACCCGTTTGGGTGTGTTTGTGTGTGATGCGAATGGGGTTTGTTTTTGGGCTTGTGTGTGGTTGAATGATGTTGTTGAAGGATTTGATCTGCCCAAGATATATATTAAATTGATGTGGCTAGTGTGATATGATCCAAGTTGGTCATACCCAATAACAAGCCAACAAACACCGATAAATATTTGTTTGTTGATGAGATCAAACAAATAAATATAAGCACCAACAAAGAAACCGGGTTTCCTAAAACATTGCTTTTGAAAATGAACAACATTATATGGATAATTTGTTCCTGAGAAATTGTTTGTTTTATTATTTAAGTTAGTTAAATATATCAAACAAAAGTATGTTGGGTTTTATAAAATTACAAGGGTTTTAATTTTATAAAATTGGAGTGTAATAGTTAATTTTATAAACATTTCAAATGGGAGGGAAACCCACCTTGTGGGTCCCTAATTTCGGCCGCCCCTTTGGGGTTGAAAGGGATTTGATTTGTTGTTGTTGCATGCAACATTGAAAAACAAACTCTCTTCCACCAAGACATCTCTCTCACACACACACACAAGAGCAAGAATCCTCTCAACTCTCTCCCTTTAATTTCGAATTTTAGAGCTGGAAATTACAAGATTTTCAGCTTTCAAAGAAGTGTTCTTGGCTGCAAAATCAAGTTGGGAGAGGGTTATACAAGTTGGTGTTGCAAGTCCTAGCAAAGGGGTGTTTGCACAAGCTTGGGTATCATCTCTTGAGGACTTCTACATTGAAGTCTTGATCATCTAACATCATCATCTTGTGCTATACATCCACGGTTCCAAAGGTGTATTGTTGGTGGTTTTGGTGCAGCTTTCTTGAGGGTTTCTTGGTTGAAGATTCAGCCATAAATTTCATCTTTTGCTCCCTCTCAATCCGTTTTCTAGCACCTTGAAAGGTTGTCTTCTTAACCTCTTTGGTTGTTATGTTGTATGCATTTCATATTTGGATCCATGGTTTGGGTTTAGCTTAACAAATGAGTTTGATAATCTATATGTTAACAAGTTTTAAAACTTATTATCCGCTGCGTTTTTCATATATACAACATTATATGAACTTTGATAAACTTGTTAAATCCCTTCAATGGCATCAAGAGCCACTTATACGAATGCATACATCTATATGACACTCTTGTTCTCGGTTTTGTGGTGTATGACACCATATGGCCGAGAGTTTTGAGGGCTGGATTGGTCCCCTTTTTAGATTTTAAAGATACTATTTTATATGCGTGATTAGGATCTTTAAAATTTAGGTAATGGTTGTTTGTTTGTTTGAACAAAACCCATTTTTTCTTGGTTTATGTTGGCCAAAAAATATGGGTTGAAAAGGGGCTGCAAAATCATTTGTTATGTGCATATTTGGATGTGTATATGGATGTTCATAACCTAGCCAATACCTTATATTTGGATGAGTTTTGTGTTGTGATGTTGTATGATTATTTATTTGGGTTTGTAATCTATTTATTATTTATGTTAGTTTGTAATAATAAGTAGATTAGTTGTATTTCTTTTACTAGTAAAAAATGTATTAGGATATATTTTGTAAAAGGAGTTCAAGAAGACTTCGGTTTTGGTTTGGGCCATTTTAGGCCCAAATGGGCCTCATAGCCCAAGATTGGTTTTAAGACAATAATCAAAGCCCAAAGCATGAAGGCCCAAGAAAGCTAGGAGCTGAAGTTGGAGCCCAAAAGAAAGCCCAAATAAAACAAATCGGTGACAACACAAAATAGACACTTGATGCATTAGGATGCGGGATCAAGTGGGAGCACACCATCTCAATGCCTTGTGTCATGTTTATGCCTTATTATTGACTTGTTTTGGCCAACAAGTGTTGCCAAATCAATTGGCTATGGTTATGGACTTGTGGTTGTTTTATCATGCATGTATGGTTGATTTATGTTCTACTTATCTTATTATGGAATTGGATAGTTAACACTCGAAATCTACCACGCATAAAATTGGTTCCTTAGAAATCAATAAGTGATAAAATGGGTTTTACCAAAGGTTATTGATTTCATAATTAAATGGGCACTTAAAAGGAATTTTTGAAATACTTTTTCAAATAAACTACCATGTATTTGAATGCATACAAATGCAAGGTATGAAAATTGTTTTCCAAACTAGAATTTTGTGAAACTAAATCCCTTTTAACAAGTCAAACACCATCCTATTATACAACACTCGAATCATTTGAGAATTTAATGTGGGATAAAGGTCACCTAACCACATTAAAGGAACTTATGGTTTTGAGGTGGGTTTGCCATATTTATGGAATAAAGGTCACCTAACCACTAATATTAGCAAATCCGCACGTGTGTCTAAGTAGGACGACTTAATTTGGAAATCATGCATTAGGATCACTGAAGCATGACGTACAAAGGGTGTGATGGGATAAACATGCCTAACAACATAAGATGTTTAACCGATCCCATACACTAGAAATTGTAATAGGTTACAATTGTCAAACGTTGACTACCTTGTTAATTTAAATAAAGGGATAAAGGTCACCTAACCGATATTTAAATGTGACGTTGGATTCTAAAATTTTGACTATTAATTGTCTATGAGACAAAAAGGGTATTAATAATCAAAATCCATTGATATTAAAAGTCTAAAAATTTAACTTTGTAATATTGTAGATGGCTAACAACAACAACGCAATCCCGACCGTCCATAACCTATCACTAAGGACCATCCTTGAAAAGGAACGTCTACACCATGGGAACTTCATGGATTGGTACCGAAATTTGAGAATTTTTCTCAAACAAGAAAAGAAGTCCTATGTGTTAGACGATCCCATTCCTGATCAACCCGATGAAAATGATGTTGAGGCCTTTGCCGAATGGGTCAAGTACACCGAAGACTCTGTGCAAGTCTCGTGTCTCATGCTGGCGAGTATGATACCCGATTTGCAAAAGGACTTTGAGAACCACAATGCCTATGACATGATACCCAGTTGAAGGAAATGTTCCAACAACAATCAAGGGTGGAGCGCTTCGAAACCGTTCGGGCACTTCATGCATGTCGAATCGACGAGACCCAATCGGTATCATCTTACGTTCTTAAGATGAAGAGCCACATTGATCGCCTTGAAAGGCTTAACTGTCGTGTGTCCAACGAGTTGGCAACGGATTTGATCCTCAACTCCCTATCCAAGAAGTTTGATAGCTTCGTTATGAACTATAACATGAATGGATGGGACAAGAGCATTGGTGAGCTTCACTCAATGATCAAAACGGCCGAGGCAGGCATGGGTAGAAAGGTTCTACCGGTCCTTACGATCAATGAAGGTGGTAGTAGGAAAAGGCACCTCCCCGACCCTAGGGAAAATGTTGCCAAAGGGAAGGGACACGTCAAAGGAAAGGGTAAGGGTAAAGCTAAAATGCATCCGCCCAACCGAAAAAAAAAGAAATAAGCAAAAGGTTGCTCAAGATGACCCGTGTTTTGAGTGTGGTGAAGTAGGCCATTGGAAACGCAATTGTCCGATCTATCTCAAAGCGTTGAGATCGAAGAAGGACGCGGGGCAAACTTCAGGTACAATGTTTATGATACATGTTGAGCTTAATGTTATTTCTTCTAACACATGGGTATTAGATACTGGATGTGGAACTCATATTTGCAATTGTTGCAGGGGTTCAAAAGAAGTGAACATTATGCAAAAGGGGAAATAAGTCTCTTTATGGGCAATGGTGCAAAGGTTCATGTGGAAGCCCAAGGAGACTACATTTTGAAGCTTCCAAGTGGGTTGGAAGTTATTTTGAAGAATGTATTGTATGCTCCTAGCTTGACTAGGAACATTATTTCTGTTTCCCGTTTAAGACAATATGGTTATGATTTCAAGTTTGTTGACAATGATATTCATGTTTCCTTAAATCATGTGTTTTATTTTAAAGCTACCTTGTAATGGTATTTATGAATTTGTTCATGATAACACAAATGATAGCTCTATGTACCAAGCAACCACCAAAAGACTCAAACCTAATTTGAGTGATTCCTATCTTTGGCATTGTCGCCTTGGTCACATAAACAAAAATCGTTTACAAAAACTTCAAAAGAATGGTCTTTTGAAAACCAATGAAAATGATTCATTTGTGTATGCGAGTCTTGTTTACAAGGTAAAATGACAAAGGCCCCTTTTAGTGGGACTAATGAAAGGGCAAAAGATTTATTAGGGATCATACATTCTGATGTATGTGGACCTTTTAAACCAACAACTAGGAATGGTGAAAGATACTTCATTACCTTTACCGACGACTATAGTCGATATGGGTATGTGTACTTGTTAAGACACAAACATGAATCTTTTGAAATGTTCAAAATCTTCAAGAATGAAGTAGAAAATCAACTCAACAAAACGGTCAAGATTCTTCATACAGATAGAGAGGTGAATACCTTAGTAGTGAATTTCAAGAATATCTTAGAAGTTGTGGGATTTTTCACAACTTACTCCACCTGGACACACATAATGGTGTGTTTGAGAGGAGGAATCGGACTCTATTGGATATGGTTCGATCTATGATGGCTAGAAGTACGCTACCTCTATCATTTTGGGGTTACGCATTGCTCTCCGCGGCCCGTATTTTAAATATGGCCCCAACCAAGAAAGTGGAAAGGACACCTTTCGAAGTATGGCATGGAAGGGTTCCATCACTATCATATTTAAAAGTTGGGGTGTGATGCTTATCCTAAGCAATACACTCAAAACAAACTGGAAGCCCGATCCACAAAGTGTGTCTTCATTGGATATCCTAGAGATTGTATTGGATATTATTTCTATGATCCAACAGAACAGAAAGTGTTTATTGCTCGAAAGGCAGAGTTCTTGGAAACTAAGTTTCTTTTGGAAGAAACTAGTGGAAGAGCAGTGGAACTTGAAGAGGTTCAAGATTCACAAGGCGATACACAATTGGTTGATACTAACAATCAACATGAGGATGTTGAAAATGATCATATGGATGATCAAGATACACAAAACGTTCATAGGTTTGGTAGAATTAGTGTTCCTCCTGAGAGATATGGATTTTTCATGGATGGATGCTATGTGGTAGATTCGGATGAACCAACCACATACCATGATGCAATGTCAAAACCTGATTTTGACAAATGGCAAGAAGCCATGAACGTAGAGATGCAATCCATGTATGATAACCAAGTTTGGGAATTGGTTACACCACCTCTTAAGTCAAAGATAGTTGGAAGTAAGTGGGTTTTCAAGAAGAAAACTGATATGCATGGAAACTTGCATACTTATAAAGCTAGACTCGTAGCGAAAGGTTTCACTCAAACCAAGGGATTGATTATGATGAAACTTTCTCCCCTGTGGCAATGTTAAAGTCTATTAGGATATTATTTGCCATAGCAGCATATTATGACTATGAGATTTGGCAAATGGATGTCAAAACTGCTTTCCTAAATGGATATCTTGAGGAAGATCCATATGGAACAGCCTGAAGGTTTTGTCGATCCAAAACATCCTAACAAGGTATGCAAGTTAAGAAATCAATCTACGGATTGAAACAAGCGTCAAGAAGTTGGAATCACCGTTTTGATGATGAAGTAAAGAATTTTGCTTCAAAAACCGCTGATGAAGCTTGTGTGTATAAGAAAGCTAGTGGGAGCATTATTACTTTCTTGTATTATATGTCGATGACATTCTACTTTTTGGAAACGACATTCCAACCTTGGAAGGTGTAAAAACCTGGCTTGGAAGCTGTTTTTCCATTAAGGATCTAGGTGATGCACCCTATATTTTGGGAATAAAGATCTATAGGGATAGATCAAGGCGGTTGATAGGTTTAAACCAAAGTGCATACATTGAAAGGATCTTGAAGAGGTTCAAGATGGAGAATTCTAAGAAAGGTTTTGTGCCTATTCAAAAGGGACTATATTGAGCTCATCTCAATGCCCCAGTTCAAAGGTTGAACAAGAAAGAATGAATGGAGTCCCATATGCATCTGCTATAGGATCCATCATGTATGCAATGATATGTACTAGGCCGGACGTGTCATGTGCTCTGAGCATGACAAGTAGATATCAGCAGAATCCTGGTAATAGTCATTGGATGGCTGTTAAAAGTATTTTGAAATACCTTAGGAACACTAAGGATATGTTCTTAATATATGGATCTGGTGAGGAGGAGCTCGTTGTAAAGGGTTACACGGATGCGAGTTTCCAAACTGATCGAGATGATTCTCGATCACAGTCGGGATATGTTTTCATTATGAATGGAGGAGCAGTCTCTTGGAAGAGCTCAAAGCAAAATGTAGTGGCACTATCTACAACAGAATCAGAATACATCGCCGCTTCATTGGCAGCTCAAGAAGCTGCATGGCTTAGGAAGTTCATTGCTGATCTAGGGGTAGTTGCTACCATTCAAGACGCCCTAGAGATCTTTTGTGACAACGAAGGTGCGATTGCTCAAATCAAGGAACCTCGTGCTCATCAAAAGACTCGGCACATTGAACGGAGATTTAACTACATAAGGGATGAAGTTGAAAAGGGAAAAATATGTATTCACAAAGTTCACACCGATCAAAACATTGTGGATCCATTCACGAAGCTCCTAGATAGGTCAAAGCATGAAAGTCATACTTGTGCCTTAGGACTTCGATATTCTAGTGATTGGAATTGATCAATTTTTGTATTTGGATATTGGAACTTATGTTATTTGCCACATTCTATGGTTATAATTTTCATTTGTCCTTCATTTTAGCATGTTTAAATCCGTGAATAAGTAAGTTATTCTACACGTCCATGGTCGATCATACTTGTGGGAACAACTATGAATGTAAGACTATAATGAACTTGGATTGGTTGATATTCATAAGGTATGAATATAGAGCAAGTCGTTGCTACCAAGGTTCATTGATATCTATGGGATTTAGATATTGGACCGACCCGCTCTCAATTATTTCTGCATGGAATCTTTGTGATTAGTCATAAGAGATATTGAGTAAAGGCGAATATCATTGTATCCTCAGACCCGAGATACATATTGGGTCTTAATATTCATCAAGTATTGTGCTTTGACTTAGTTCTTTGCTATTATGAAAGATTGGCAGTACACAAGGCTGAGTTCAGGCATGATATAGATGATTGTGAGAGACGTATGTAGTCAAGATGGAATTTGTTCCTCTTATTCGTTGAGAGTTAGATGTCTAAGGCCTGTTAAAGTTAAACCTGCGGAGAATGACAATTCTGTGTCTCTGGGATTTAACATGACATCTATAACAAAAGGAAAAATGATTAATTCACCTAAATCATATTCAAGTGAGGTACTTGAACAGGATGATGTTATTGAATGGCACTTAGTCATATACATTAGGGGTAGCAAACCGTTGCTAGGCGTTATTTGCTGCTTGCATCAATCTTCTATGAATCTTGTGCAAGTGGGAGATTGAAGGATTTGATCTGCCCAAGATACATATTAAATTGATGTGGCTAGTGTGATATGATCCAAGTCGGGTCATACCCAATAACAATCCAAACAAACACCGATAAATATTTGTTTGTTGATGAGATCAAACAAATAAATATAAGCACCAACAAAGAAACCGGGTTTCCTAAAACATTGCTTTTGAAAATGAACAACATTATATGGATAATTTGTTCCTGAGAAATTGTTTGTTTTATTATTTAAGTTAGTTAAATAATATCAAACAAAAGTATGTTGGGTTTTATAAAATTACAAGGGTTTTAATTTTATAAAATTGGAGTGTAAGAGTTAATTTTATAAACATTTCAAATGGGAGGGAAACCCACCTTGTGGGTCCCTAATTTCCGCCGCCCCTTTGGGGTTGAAAGGGATTTGATTTGTTGTTGTTGCATGCAACATTGAAAAACAAACTCTCTTCCACCAAGACATCTCTCTCACACCCACACACAAAGCAAGAATCCTCTCAACTCTCTCTCTCTTTAATTTTGAATTTTAGAGCTGGAAATTACAAGATTTTCAGCTTTCAAAGAAGTGTTCTTGGCTGCAAAATCAAGTTGGGAGAGGGTTATACAAGTTGGTGTTGCAAGTCCTAGCAAAGGGGTGTTTGCACAAGCTTGGGTATCATCTCTTGAGGACTTCTACATTGAAGTCTTAATCATCTAACATCATCATCTTGTGCTATACATCCACGGTTCCAAAGGTGTATTGTTGGTGGTTTTGGTGCAGCTTTCTTGAGGGTTCTTGGTTGAAGATTCAGCCATAAAGTTCATCTTTTGCTCCCTCTCAAATTCGTTTTCTAGCACCTTGAAAGGTTGTCTTCTTAACCTCTTTTGGTTGTTATGTTGTATGCATTTCGTATTTGGATCCATGGTTTGGGTTTAGCTTAACAAATGAGTTTGATAATCTATATGTTAACAAGTTTTAAAACTTATTATCCGCTGCGTTTTTCATATATACAACATTGTATGAACTTTGATAAACTTGTTAAATCCCTTCAAGTTGTGGTATGTATTCCTAAGGTTTAGGATGGTTGATTTGGGCTTAGAGCAGGTTTGAGAGGGTTTCGAGACCGAAAAGTGTAGATTGGGTTCGGGATGAACTGCATTGTGCATCAGCTAGGGCTAGGCGACTGAATGACATGCGATAGGAGGCCATACGGCCAAAAGGAGTGCGACTAAGGTCCATACGCTTGTGAGTCGTGTGACTGAGGTTCATTCGCATGCGATTCATGCGACTGGAGTCCATACGCTTGTGAGTCGTGCGACTAAGGTTCGTTCACATGGGGGTCATGCGATTGGGGTCCATACGCCTAGGTCCATCCGCATTAGGTCCATTCGCATAGGTGCTCATCTACATTAGATCCATTCGCATAGTATCCATCTACATTGTCTCCATCCGCATTGGGCCCATTCGCATAGGGCCCATTCGCCTAGTGTTCATCTGCATTGTGTTTAGTCTCCTGGGAGGCCATGCGACTGAAGGGTTTCCATGCACCCAAGTAGGGCTTATGCGCCCGAAAGAACATTGTCTATTTACTGACTTTCGGGGGAAAGTGCAGATGTAAGTTTTGACGTGGAAGGTTCCCGCGGGTTCATGTAAGATGTATTTTGAGGCCATAGAGGTTATGTTGGGCATGATGATGTATGATGTTGTATGTTTATGCATGATGTATGATGATGTATGTTATGTATGTTTGATGATGCCTTGTATGATGATGTTGATTGTGTATGTTGATGTTCCTTATTATGTATGATTATTTTCCCTTGGCTTTACGTGGAGTGTTAATGAATGAAATGAAAGTATTATGTAACGTAAAGTGGAAGATAATAAAAGAGGAGCATGATGAATGAATGCATGCATTAATGAACGATGGAAAGTAAAGAAAGTCTTGCAATCCTTGTATGTCGAAACACGCCCAATGAAGGGTGTTAGTCCAACGGTGTGTGGGTTAGCTAACCCAGAAGGATGCACATCGGGGTCTTTCTTTGTGATTGACCATATGTATAGAACCTTTGTCGCTTACCCTAGATATTGTGGCCAGGCTACTGTGCGCCAAGATAGAAGGTCTATGATAGGCCCAATATCCGCTTTATGCATGATGGTGGGTATAGCAAATGAAAATGGTACGCCTGAATTTACCCTTAGGTACTATGGCCAGGCTGTTGTGCGCCATGATGGAAGGTCTATGTTAGACTTAGGCATGGGGCGGCTACTCCGCTCTTTTGGATGGCATTCTTTTGTTTAATTTTTTTGCATTGTAATGTGAACGAACGATGTTTTGAAATGAACGATTGTATTAACTTGCAAAAGCATTTATAATGGAATGAAAAGTTATTTTAATGTTCCGCTGCAATGTTTATGAAGGTTAAATGTAAAGTTATATGTTTTCTGTGAAATGATTTACCAGTTGTAATCGTCCCGGGAATGGGGCCTTACAACTTTTTACCCCTTAACTTGGGTAATATATATTTTCTTTCTTTTTCCTTCACTTTACTCTTTCTTTAATAACTTTAAAAGAATAACCAGGTGTTACAAGTCCACCCCCCTTATATAGGTTTCGTCCCCGAAATCTGTCATTCCTCAAACAATCGTGGGTAATGCTGTCGCATCTCTTCTTCAGTCTCCCACATAGACTCAGATCCCCTTCTGTGCTTCCACTGTACTCGCACAAGAGAAACCACTTTATTCCTCAACCTCTTCTCTTTACGATCAATGATCGCCTCTGGTTGCTCCACATAATTGAGCCTTTCATCTATCTTGATATCCTCCAGTGGTAAAACCATATCCTCGTCTACCAAACATTTTCTCAGATGAGATACATGGAATGCCGGATGAATTTCACTTAACTTATATGGTAGCTCCAATCTATAGGCCACCTCTCCAACTCGAGCAATGATTCGGAAAGGTCCTATGTATCTCGGTCTCAACTTGCCCCGCTTTCTGAACTGAATGATAGCTTTCCAAGGTGAGACCTTCAACATAACTCTATCACCCACCTGGAACTCAATCGGTATACATCTCTAATCAGCATACGAATTTTGCCTATCTTTAGCTGCCTTCATAAAGGCTCTGATCCTTTCTAACTTCTCAGTCGTAGCCTCCACCACTTTGATGCTCCCTAACTCTTTATGGCCGATATCACCCCAACACACGGATGTTCTACATCTCCTACCGTATAGCATCTCATAAGGGGCCATACCAAAGCTGGCATGATAACTATTGTTATATGAGAACTCAGGTAACGGTAGGTGGTCATCCTAACTTCCTTTAAACTCAATGACGCATGCATGAATCATATCTTCCAACGTCTGAATAATCCTTTCTGACTGACCATATGTCTGGGGATGATAAGCCGTGCTAATGTGTAACCTCGTCCCCATAGCATCGTGGAATTTCTTCCAAAATTTAGATGTAAACGGGTGTCACGATCATACACAATAGACACCGCCACACCATGACGAGTTATGATCTCCTTGATGAAAAGATCCGCCACCTCTCGGATGAATATGTCTCGCGAATCGGTAGGAAGTGAGCACTCTTCGTCAAACGGTCAACTATCACCTATATGGCATCATACCCACGCGCGGTACACGACAGCTTCGTTATAAAGTCAATGGTGATATGTTCCCACTTCCACTCCGGTATATCCAAAGGTTGGATCTTTCCATACGGCTTCTGATGTTCGGCCTTCACTTGTAAACAAGTAAGGCGCTTACTCACATACTCCGCCACATCATGCTTCATACCCGACCACCATTAATCTTTCTTCATGTCTTGGTACATCTTCATAGCACCGGGATGAATAGATTATCTTGTTTTATGGGCTTCATCCATAATACTCCCACGTAGATCCCCAAAACATGGAATCCACATCCGCCCAAATCGAGTCCTAACACCGAGTGTGTTTTCACCCAATTCCATGACCAGACCTCTCATTCTCTCAGAGTTAAGATGATCTTCTTTCAATTCTTCATCTTGAAACTCCTTGACTTACTTCATCACGTCGGAGGTCATGATCAACTGGTAAGCCTTCACCTGAATCAGCTTGGGTCTCTCCTTTCGGCTAAGGGCATCCGCCATCATGTTGGCTTTGCCTAGATGGCAATGGATCTCGCAATCATAGTCTTTTATGAGCTCCAACCATCTCCTTTGCCTCATGTTCAAATCTTTCTTCTCAAAGAAATACTTCAAGCTCTTGTGGTCAGTGAATATGGTGCACTTCTTCCCGTATAGGTAGTGCCTCCATATCTTTAATGCAAAGTACACGGCTGCTAGCTCCAAGTCATGAGTAGGATAATTGACCTCATGAACTTTCAACTGTCGGGATGCGTAGGCTATAACCTTTCCTCTTTGCATCAACACACATCCCAACCCCAAGTTGGAAACATCTAAATAAACCACCCAATCTTCGCTTCCATCGGGCAACGACAAGACAGGAGCTTGAGTCAACCTCGCCTTCAACTTCACAAATGCCTTCTCTTGAGCTTGACCCCATACAAACTTTACATCCTTACGGGTAAACTTGGTCAGTGGAGAAGCAATCTTAGAGAAGTCTTGAATAAATCTTCTGTAATAGCCCGCCAAACCCAAGAAACTACGGATCTCGGATGGCATCTTTGGTGACTTCCATTGCATCACCGCCTCCATCTTTGCTGAGACCACCATAATCCCCTTGGGATTCACTACGTGACCGAAGAACTGTACCTCACACAACCAGAACACGCACTTGGAGAATTTAGCATAAAACTTCTCCCTTCTCAATGTCGCCAACACCTTTTGAATGTGACCAGATGATCATTCTCTCTCTCTGAATAAATCAGGATATCATCAATAAACACAATCAATGATTTATCCAACATCAGCCGACACACTTGATTCATCAAGTCCATAAAAGCAGCTGGCGCGTTGGTCAAACCGAATGACATAACGAGAAACTCGTAGTGTCCATAACGCGTGCGAAAAGCTATTTTAGGAATATCTTGCTCCTTTACTTTCAACTGATGGTAGCCAGATCAAAGGTATATCCTTAAAAACTAACTGGCACCTTGGAGCTGATCAAACAAATCATCAATTCTTGGTAAGGGGTATCAATTCTTCACAATCAACTTATTCAACTCACGGTAGTCTGTACACATCCTCATACTATCATCCTTCTTCTTCACGAATAAGACCGAAGCACCCCAGGAGAGATACTCGGTCTAATGAACCCCTTGTCCAGCAACTCTTGTAGTTTCTCCATCAACTCCTTCATCTCAGTCGGAGCCAACCGATACAGTGCCTTAGCTACAGGTTGGGCACCCTGTATCAAGTCAATCTGGAACTCAATCTCCCGGTCAGGTGGCACTCCTGATAAGTCTTCGGGAAACACATCTAGAAAGTCACACACCACCTGTACGTCGGTCAGTTGTGGTGTTGGTGTATCCATATCCTTCACGTAGGCCAAGTAGGCACTACATCCACACCTCATGCACTTTCCCGCCACCGCTATCGCAATCACCTTCGGAATCGTCATGACTCGATCACCATAAACCGTCACCGTACTCCCGTCAGGCGCTGTCAATCGAATCATCTTCTTGCAACACCCAATGTTCGCCTCGTAGTCTGCCAACCAATCCATTCCTAGGACTACGTCAAACCCGCCTAAGGTCATCACAAATGGTCTAATAGGAAACTTGTGACCTTCTAGTTCTATGTCACAACCCTCTATCATCTTCGAAATCCTAGTAGACTTACCTATGGCAGTTTCTACATCGAGCATATTTATATTCTTACTACTAACAGGAAATTTAGCACAGAAAGCAGCAGGAATAAAACTTTTACTTGCACTAGAATCAAATAACACAAAGGCTAAAGTTTGATTTACTAGAAACGTACCTAACACAACATCGAGGTCCGTCCTAACCTCCTCCTGCGTCATTGTGAACGCTCTAGCACTCACCCTCTGTTCTTCTCTTCTAGCCTTCTTCACTCCCGATCCTTCAGCCATTGACTTCTTGCAGTCCCCACCCATGTGGCCCTCCCCGCCATAGTTAAAACATCTCCCCGCTTTGCACTCTCGTGCCATATGACCTGGCTTCCCACATTTGAAGCACACATTCAACCCCCACCTACACTTGCTGGTGTGCTCCTTCCCACACTTGCCACACCTCTTCACCCCCGCACTAGATGTCACCACACGTCGGTCATCCACCTGTGCACCTTTATTGCTTGGAGTGGCCCCGCCACGTCCATTAGATTTCCATACCAATTCTGATCACTACCACCTTTCTTGCTTCCTTCAGCCACCATCATCGTTCTTTCATCATACAACCATCCTGCTAGATTAACCGCTGACCTAAACATGCTCGGTCGGGCAGCGATCATGTGCCTGCAGACATCTGCCGACAAGCCCTGTGGTGTATTGCGCATGTGTCATCGTTCCCCCTTCCAGCTGCAGGAACTCCCACTCGACCTTATCCATTTCCTTATGAGGACAAAACTCCTCGATCACCACTTCTTCAGCTCCGCCCACTTCATCCTTCTAATTACCCGACTACCCTCGGCTGGACAATATTGTCCCACTAGCAGAAAGTCGAGTCCATAAATGAGTGGGTAGCAAAATTCACCTTCTGGTCTTCCTGACACTCGCTAATGTCGAGTACCGCCTCCATCTCTCTCACCCATTGATGAGCAGCAGCAGTACCATTACCATCGAAGGTAGGGGGCTTGCATCTTTGAAATGCCTTGTAGTTGCAGCCTCGTGACGCCTCCGGCGCAGGCTCTTCTTCCTTATCTTCTTCCTTGTCATCCGAGAAAACCGTCTCAGTCTCGGATCGTCTCCTTTTGCCCGTAGGCCGTTATCACTTTGGTCACCACAAATAGTAGGATCGTCTACATGACCTGATGCACTTCCTCAACTACACCCTCCTTCACTAAGGCTCTTAAGTTAGCATTCTCATCTCCGCCCTCTAGATGAGGGGTCTCGGGTTCTTCATAAACTACCATTTCGGCCCTAGGCCTTCCATTTGTGGCTCGTCGTTCAGTACCACGTCCACCATGACCCCCACCACGTGAAGCCTTCAATTATACCACCGACTATCCTTTAACACACTACAGATTCAAACACCAAAACGGTCATTCAAGGGAACCACTTAGTAAATGTCAAGTATAGTAAGTCCCTAATTATAGTGGCCAGTTGTGATTAGCCACTTACTTTACTCTTCATACCCCACGCATTACCTATCCTGACTACATCAGTATCCAAATCTACTAACAGCACACAAAACAAATCACATAAAATGTGCACATAATGCCGGTTAACATTAAGAAGATACCTGATGGCACGCGAGCTACTCAGACTAGCATCCCTTCTCCTTCCGTTCCATTTTTAGTTTAAGTTTAGGTTTCTTTTGAAAATTTACCCGTTTCACTTAAACTTTGGCTCTGATACCAACTTGTAAGGCCCCGTTCCCGAGACGCTTATAGTTGGACAATCATCGCACATAAAACATATATTTACATTACTTATATAAAACGTTGCAGCGGAAACATTAAACAACATTTCATTTCCTTATAAATGCTTTTGCAGATTAATACAACATTCGTTAGAAAACATCATTTATTCGCATTACAATGCAAAACATTAACAAAAGAATGCCATCCAAAAAGAGCTAAGTAGCCGCCCCGTGCCATCTTCAGCAACCTTTACCTGCCAACTGGAAACACATAAAAGTCAACGTTGTTGAGTGAGTTCTAGTTTTAAGATAAAACATACTTTACTTTTGTTAAAACCATTCTTTACTTTTGTTAAAACCATTCTTTACTTCCTTTCAAAATCATACTATACTTTTGCACATGATCACACATCATACGTACACATAGATAATAACATTATTATCTTCATCAATCATTTGTTAACCTTCTTTCATTCATGGTATGTCATTATCATTCACTTTCATTCATACTTTCTTACTTTCATTCGTACATTCATTACTTTCGATGATATGTACAAAACCCCGAACATTGTGCACGAAGCTGGTTACTGGGCCTGAGATCTTTCATTGACCTCGAACATTGTGTATGAAGCTGACTCCAGTACCTAGGGCAAGTGCATTCACCACTAATCTTTTCTCTCTTATTCTGGATCAATGCTATATGCTATACCCCGAACATTGTGCATGAAGTTGGTTACTCGGCCTGAGGTCTTTCATAGACCTCAAACATTATGCACGAAGCTGACTCCAGTACCTGGGGCAAGCGTCAAGGATCCCGTACATATGGTCAATCACAAGGATTGGACCCCAGTGTGTATTCTTCTGGGGTAGCTAACCCGCACACAGTTAAGCTAACACCCTTCATTGGGTGTGAACCTCCATACTTGCAAGCCTTTCTTACTTTTATTCATTCATTAATGCATGCATTCTTTCATTACATTCCTCTTTTCATTATCTTCCACTTTACGTTACATAATACTTTTCATTTCATTCATTAACATTCAACGTAAAGCCACGTGAAAATAATCATATATAATAAGGAACATAACATAATCACACAAAACATCGCCATACAAGGCACCATCATACATACATAACATACATCATACATACCATGCATAAGCATCAATCATACATCGCCCGATACATCATATATGACTTCAAAAAGTCAACTTACATAGCCCCCGGGAACCTCCCAAGTGAAAGCCTACTTTTACATTTTCCCAGAAAATCAGGAAATAATTCCAAGTCTTTAGGCACATGGGCACTATGCAGGCGCATGAGCACTATGCAAGTGCATGGCCTTTCAGTTGCATGAGGAACACTTAGGCGCATGGGGAACTTTCAGGCGCATCAGCACTGTTGGGGCACATGAGCAACACTTAGTCCATTCTAGGCAATTCTAGACGCATGAGCACTATGCATGCGCATGAGTGCCTAGGCGCATGAACACTTAATCCAATTCAACCTAATTATATGCGCATGAATACTATTTGGGCGCATGAGGTTTTGGGCACATGGAACACTTAGGAAGTTATTTCTGTTGAGCGCATGAGCTACTGTTTGGGCACATGAGCAGACTATATCATACTTAAATATCATAGTTCAGTTGTCAAATATCACCTATCATGTTCTAAGCTTAAATCATACATTCTAAGCATCAGAAACATAGCCATAACAACTTGAAACACATATATAGCCCAAAATCAAACACCACCCGAAATCACACAAATAAACACATACGGATATAAAACCCAACTTTATTAAAACGTTCATACATGCATTCCCAGCCCCAAAACAGTTTAAAACAAGTAAAAAAGGGATTCTAGAACTCACCATTACAGCCTTTGGTTATGGCTTCTTCAAAAACCCATTTGCAATAGAGTTCAACCGCCTAGAAACCCAACAAAACACACACCCGAACACATACAACATACATAAGCATACAATCATGGATAAAACCAGGTAAGAACATCATAAACACAAAAATTCTTATCTTGAATTCGACTCCCTGCACTTGTTCTTAAAAATACCAAGAGTTTTCGGCTTCTCTATCTAAAATCCGATGACAAGTGAAGTGTGCGACGTATGGGCGGCCTTACCACCTTTGTTCACCAACTTTTAAACATTTGTCCTTTCTAGATACTTTTTACCCTTTAACTTGGGTAATATATATTTTCTTTCTTGTTCCTTCACTTTATTCTTTCTTTAATAACTTTAAAAGAATAACTGGGTGTTATAAATTACAACAAATGCAGAAGAACAAAGTTCATTAGCATTTGTTCACTATAGCAAATGCGATAGAGTAAATTCCTTGCATCACATTTAACTTCAACAAATGTGATATGACAGAATATTGCCTGCATTTCTTGACTTGCATGCATCATCATGATAGAAGAGATTAAGCACTTTCTTTATTCATTTTTATACACAAAGTAGTTTTGATTGTTAAAGTCAACCACATGAACAAATGCGGTTGAACACTTTTGTCCACATAGGTTTTGAACTTAAAACTTTTTGTATACTTCTTTGAAAACAAATGTGGTAGAGTAAACTTGTCCACATTAGTTTCACTATTTTTAATGACATGAAAATAGTTACATGCATTGGTTATTTGCATGGGTTACCTCCACCCGCATTAACCAGTGCACTTACCTGCATTAATATTTTAACTTAATCAAAGTTAATGTTTTTGCAGACTGAATTCTTTTATGATCTTTTGGTTGTTATGAAAAACTATCTTTGCTTTTGACTTTTTTCTTATGAAGTTTTGACTGTGGTTGTGATTATCAGTTCTTGTTTGGATTGACTTGTATATCAGATGTGATACAAGTTTCCTAGTGTTTCACCGATTCTTGGATTTTTATGCTTTTAATTGTTTGCAAAAGCTGAGATACTATAATATAACTTTTGCACCAACACACTCAATTCCTTTTTATTTTGATTTTATAATTTTTAAGAAGTAAACTACCTGTACAAACTGATCAAAATTTTAAATTACTCCCCGTAAATTTTATATCCATATTTAGATAGAAACTTTAAAGATTTAAAAGTTTTGAATCATAAAATCTTTTTGTAATTTTGATGTTTTATCTATACATGAAAAGGAAGTATATTTTTGTTAGGATCATATCAATCTTACATTACACAAGTGCAAGGTTTTGTTAGTAAAATAACATGTTTATGATCTTATTGATTGAATGTACGTTTGTCCTCTTAAACTCATACCTGGTTAATATTATAATGCATGTGAAATTTATCATGTTTTGATTTATTTGAATATTCAACATGTACCTCACACTCAATAGCATGGTTTGATCAACCATCCTCATGTAATGCATGGTAGAACTTTTTTACAACTTATTTGACCAGGTTACTTAAAGAATGAATACTCACTTTTACTGATCCTTATTAGGATTCTTTTACTTTGATCCTTTTGCTGATTTGATCAACATTGGGATTCTTTTGTACTTCACTTTGGAAGGTGATTCATGATTGGATTCTTTTTGTTAATACATCCAGTGTGGATGTGTTCCACATTAGGAATCTTTAGGATCATGATATCAACACTATGTGCTTGTTTTTTAGGTCTTTGCTCAATAAAACACAAAAGAAACTGATGTAGTGAAAGAGATTCATAATTCGTCATTACATGGTGTGTTTGGGTTGACACACACACATACAATTAGATAAGCCAATACCTACCAGTACTCTAAGATGGATGTTTCACAATTGAATATGAGTATTTAGTTAATCATAGCATGTATCTTCTTTTCCAAGTTGAGCCTACCCACATATCAAGTAAGTCATGTCAGTCTTTTAAATTTTGAATTTAAGCACAGTGAATGATATAACAACTGTAACTATATCATTTCCCAAAAGTATAAGACATAAGCTTCAGAAAAATGTTTTCTTTTTGATATTTTTGATAATATTTGAATGTTTTTTGTAATTTTTAATTTTACTTAAGGTTAATCATGCCAATTGATTGAACTTGGAATTCAAACCTAATAGGTTCAAATACCTTGGTAAATAAATCAGCTAATTGATTATCAGTATGAACTTGAATCAATTTGATTAACCCCTTTTCAACATAATCTCTCAAAAAGTGATATCTAATCTCAATGTGTTCTGTTTTTGAGTGCTAACTAGATTATTTGTGATGAACATTGCAGCTGTGTTGTCAATGTGAATTGGACTGTGCAAGAAGTTAAAACTATAGTCAAGCATCTGGTTTTGAATCCAGAGAATTTAAGAGCAATAAGCAGATGTTGCAATGTACTCAACTTCTGCTGTTGAAACATACACATTAGTCTGCTTCTTGCACTTCCAGGAGACCAGTCTGGGATCAAGAAATTGATAACCGCCAGAAGTGGACTTCCGGTTGAAGTTGCATTCCCCATAATCACTATCAGTGTAGGCATAAAGATTAAAATCTCCTTTCTTTGGATACCACAATCCAAGAGAAGTTCTACCCTTAACATATCTGAATATCCTCTTGACAGTATTTACATGAGATTCCTTGGGATCTGCTTGATATCTGGCACATACACAAACACCAAACATAATCTCAGGCCTACTGTGTGTGAGAATGATATTCTCTGTTGATGTGAATCAACAAGGACCGAATATGATGATTGTGTTAATGATTGTACGACGAAATCAAATAACCACATAACATTGAATGCAAGAAATACTCACAAATGCTCTTTGTATTAATCAATGTGAAAGAAGGTTACAATGAATTTTAGGGTTTTTGCATTAAACAGTAACACAATACACCTTGTCAAAATATTCTGATTGTCTAATATCTATTGACAGTCACCTCACATACAAGGTTTTCTATTCTATTTATAGGATGAAGCATGCTTGTACAAAAAAACTAAACTACCCCTGATCTATACATTAGAGAACTAGTCTAAGTACAAAAGTTTTTATCAGCATTTCTTCTGTTCATTCGCATTGACTAATGTGGATGTTGTAATCTTCATCAGCATTTCTATTTCTTCTTCAACATTTGTGTTTGGTCATCAACATTTAGAAATGCGGATGAACAAACACTTATACGCATTTGCTGCTAAACATCCGCATTAGTAAATGTGGATGTACAAAGTACTTATCAACATTTGTTCGGCTATCCGCATTTGTTAATGCGGAAGAACAAACACTTGTTAGCATTTAATCTATGGTTATCTGCATATACAAATGCGGGTAGCCGATGTTTTTTTTTTTTGTTGCAGATTCTTCATCCGCATTGGTTCTTGGACTTAGGGAGTTTTCCAGCAGAACAACCATCAACCCACCACTTAATTGACATGTATGATCCTTTTGAGAATCCAACAATTTTAGTAACATAACTATTGAATTAACAAGTAATATACGGTATCATTTGTATTCAAATTAATCATATTGTAAAATAAATGTAAATTATATTACATGGTGATTTTACAGAAAAATTCTATATTTATCCATATATTTTCTAACAAAATCACATATTGTGTTTAAATAATATAATATAATAATATAATAATATAATGTTGACAACTTAACGTCTTATTTTTCTATGCTCTCATAGGAATGAGTTTTTCATGTTGTATATTAAGTTTTAATCGTACTTCAGTTTACAAAAATAAAACTTTATTGTAAACATTAAATATGTTAGCTAACATGATGATATATTATTTGTAATGGACATGATTTAAAGCTTTTGAAGGTAGCGTATTGGTTTTATCTACATGATAATATTTCGTCTTCATGTCAATCTAATTATGTTATTAATTAGCTATAAGTAATGTTATTAAAAAAATTTGTGGTAGGTCTAGAAGATCAAAACTATATGAGCTCCGGCAATTATTAGCGCTTGAGGCATGTGTTATATGAAAACTCAAACGTTAATTTATTATTCTTATAAAAACTATTATGCTACTTTATTTATCATGAAAAAAATAAATAATAAAGGTTTGTTTCATGATTTGTGGCTAGCATGCTTTATAATAAAATATCTATTTATTGGATCTTTATAAATAGTTAAAATTTGAGTTTGTATGTCAAATAACATGACTTAGCAAACATATTAATGCTTTTGTTGTTACTCTCACGAATACTTATAAATATACTCATATCATAGTGAGTTCCATTTATTTAAGATAATATGACACTCAAAGTTTCATAATCTTTGAATATTATTATTGACTTATAAAACGTCCTAAGATTTAAGACTGAAAAGTCTTATATGACTCGAACATATAATTGTTTCTCAATGATGTTATATTATGAAAAGATTATTCGTGAGAAGCACCCGATTAATTATTTCTCATTGTCATGCCTCAGTATGCTTTGAAGTAACAATATTATCAAACAGTATGAAAAGTTTAAAACTATTTCATATCCTTATGTCCGAGAAAAGAATGAAAACCATTGAGTTTTCCTAAATATACTCTACTCGTTATAGTGAATGTGATATATAATGATTATAAAAAATGTCATGATTACGGACATAATTAATGAATTGTAATGATAATCATTAAATAATGAGATTGACCACCACAATGGTAAGGGATTGATTGTATATATATATATATATATATATATATATATACACAAATATTATCCATTATACTATGAGGTAATACTACATTGATCTCTCGGTTTTTCTATCTTGTAAGCATGAGAAACAATATGCATATACAATCATAAACCAGAAGTTTATGCATCATGATTATTTACATGACTGGCATGACCAATTAGGCCACACTAAGTCAATACTGATGTGAGAAGTTTTGAAGAATTGAAATATTCTTCTTGATAATCAAGCAAACAATTTTGGCTCTCAATAGAAGTTGATTATTTATGAATTAAAATAGAATATGAATACATAGAATTTTAGAAGTGATAAAGGATACATATATCCTAATGTGAATACAATTTAGTGTTAAAAATCGATGCATCGTCTAAATGGTTATCAAATTCACAACTTGAAATTGTATGTTTATGGCTTAGGTAATGAGATAGCAAGCACATGATTCAAGGTATTCATATCACTTTGGGTAAAACGGTGAGTTTAATTCTCAAAATATGGTGATTATTCGAATAAGGTTTTAACTTTATATGGCTTAAGTTCATGCACAAATTGCTTTTGTTGAGAATACCACTCAATTGATTACAAAGCTAATGATCATAAGAGCAATGTTCATGTTTGTGAACATATTATTTTACATAAAAAAACATTAATTCACATCAAGCCAAGAAGTTATAATACTTTCTCCCTATTAAGTTGGGTTTTGAACAAAAATCAAATAGATCTCATACGAATTACTTTCTTTTTTGTGTGGTATATATTGCATTGGTTCCACAACAACGCACAAAGATGATATTTTAAAGAAACTTGTGAATATATCATGGGCATGCATAATATATATAATAAAAAATATAGAGCTATTACCTATATATTTTTCTATGGCTTAATTTGTTGGTTTATATATTTTGAATAATAAATATTTCCAACATTAGGGGGAGATAAAAAGTAGTTGGATTGTAAAAAGTTGCAGGATCGGTTTTGTCACTTAACACTTGGTTTTTCTCTCAAACTCACTTATACTACACTCGGATCAGATGAAGTAGAGTCTCTTCTAAGAGTTGATAATAATATAATAAGTAGGAAAGAACACAAAAAGATAATTTTCAAGGTACTTGCATATATTTCTTCCCAACTCAAAGTATTACAAGACTCTTACAAGCATATTACATGAGTTACAATAACTATATATAATACTACCTACAGCAAGATATACTTTGATACCAGTTGCATTCCTCTAACTAAGGCAAACTACAAAACTATAGTTTAAGGTATCTTAGATAATGTCTTATCTCATATATGGTATTCATGACATGTCCATGACTTACCTTTTGTCACCAACTAAAGTTGGAAACTGTACTAACAAATAAAGGTGAATAGTGGAATAAAATATGGTCAACTACATGGCTTTTGAGAAAACGCTATGCAGTATCTCAGAGGTCTACAGCGGAGTGTCAAAGACCATACTTATGTCCACCGGTTCATAGTAGCGTCTTCCGAAGGTTAAATGGCTTCGGAAGAACAAGTTCTTCCGAAGCCACTTATACTTCGAAAGAGGCTACTTCTTCCGAGGCTTGATGGACTTCTTCTGTTCTTCATACTTTGGAAGTTCACTTCTGATCTTTTCTTTAAAGACTTGATCTTCGGAAGTGAACACTTTGTCTTCGGAAGTAGAGTTTGTCTTCGGAAGTTGATCTTGTACTCTGTCTTCGGAAGAACTCTATTTCCTTCGAAAGTTCCATACTTGGCTTCAGAAGTCTTTTATTAGATGCACCAAAATAGTCTATGTGATTTGGTTTTGGTTGCACCAACCTTCTTCTTGATCTAACAAACTCCCCTAGGCTGGTGCTACCATAACCTCAATTGTTCCTGTTCCTCAAAACTTTTAGCACCAGGGAGCACATATATTTATCTGTTTCTTTGTTTTTCCCATAAGTAATGCTGAGAAGCTTGTATAGATTATTAGTTGACAGGAAATCCAATTTGTCACCCTGAATGATATGCACCCTCTATTGGGTCCCTCTGAAAAGAGTTAGTTGATGGGAGTTGTAGTCATACTTCCATCTAACTATTGGTTCTAATTCAGGGCCTTCCACCACCTGTAGAAAGGTTGTGCCTTTGGTGGTTGACCTTTCTTTGTCTTCTTCTTTGCTTTTGCGGTTAGCTCAGCAAGATGAAGGCTGCTAAGGTGACTTCTGATGTGAGCATCAGTTTCAGAGTTAGAGGATTGGAGAATGGTTTCCCAGCTAACACAGCAATGTCAAATCTGCTAGAGTGTAGCAGAGAGGAGGCATTCAGCCTGTTGCTTTCTCCATTCTCTCTCTCTATAAAAAAAGTTGTAAGAGGCTTCATTGAACCTCCATTGGATGATTTTCTTTCTAGGCACAAGAGGCTGACTAAGAATCTTGTCCCCTTTCTTTGTATCCAGTAGAGTCACCGGCTTTCTTCTCAGCTTCTTCTCTTCATCGTTTAAGGAGTCAGAGTTGAGACCAAGAAGTCTAGTAGCATGGTCAAGTGTTCCTCTGGGCATATCAAGAAATTGATCTCTTGTGAGGGAACATGAAGATCCATCAACATAAGTCAGTTTAACAATGTCTTCCTCACAAGAGAAGTCGCTCAGGGTTGTGCAGTTGGTGAGCTTTTTCTTGATTGCCTTGAACTCCTCTAAGGAGAGATGTTTGGAAGGCTGAGGGTATGACTTGGAAGGTTGTTGGGTGGGTTGTGGTGTAGTGGTTCTGGAGAGTGTTTTGGGTTGGAGGATGGGTAGTTTAGGTGGTAGAGGTGAGGAAGTAGGTATGGATAGTGGTGTAGGTTCAGATGTGTAGGGTTCAGTTTAGATGGTGAATGGAGAAGGAATTAGTTCAGGTTGGGGTTGAGTGGTTGGCTTGAAGATCATCCCCTGTACCCTTCTATACATCTCTTTCCTTTTTCCCATACAAATGCCAGCCTTGATTTCACTAACAATTCGTTGAAGTGTTTTTTCAGACATAGATCCCACCTGCTTACTAGAGAAGCCGTGAGCCCAGAGATAGTCTTTCATCCATGCTTTCTCACCTATCTTCTTGGTCGCAGTGACCCCGGCTTCTTCTTTCTTCTTCTTCTCCCTCAACTTCTCTCTTGTAGCTCTCTTTCTTTCTTTCTCGAGTAGATCCTACTCTTTGTTGAAGAGCCATAGGATCGTATCATCATCATGTGGAGATAGTTCTTGAGGAAAGAAACCTCTGGAGGTTAGGAAAGATATCCTTTCCCTCCGGAGCTGCAGATCAACTTCCCTCTTTTCTCTTTCTCTTTCTTCCTTCAAGGCCAACGGTGTTGCTTCCTCCTTTTGTTCAATCTGCAGCCTGGTTGCCATTTCTAGCTCTACTAACTCCTCTAATGGTAGCAGGAGTATGTCTTCATTGGCATCTCCAAGATTGATGAGCCAGTCAATGATGTCTATTCTCTTTTTGTTGTTGACTTCTTCTTGGTTGGCTGCAATTGCTTTGGAACTGACAGCTAACAGTTTCTTAGTTTGAAGTCTACCTTTTCTTTTAAGCTTCTCAATCCTCTCCTCCTCCTGAAGCTCTTTTGTAGTCATTTTTTCTTTCCTTTATCATTTTTGGAAATGCTTGACCTTGGTGGTTCTTGGATAGAGGGTTCAGATTTATATAGAGGTAGTGAAGTTTGAGCTAGAGGTTGGTTGAGAAAGTCCTCACTATTCACCTTAGATGCTAGCTCTAGAATTGCATATGTAATGATTAGATCCTCGGACAAGGAGAACAATCCTTCCACAACTTTTATTTCAGCTTCGGAAGACTCAGCTTGTTCTTCTAAGGCTTTGACTTTAGCTTCAGAAGTTTGAGGGTGTGCAGTATCTGTCCCAACTGTTTTAGTTGTTGGCCCATGAGTCCTCATTTCCCCTTCAAAGTGAATCTCAGGTTCCATTTGGACCTTAGGTTGACCAACTTCTTCCAAAGTGGTAGAAGGTGCACTTAACCTCTGAAACTCTTTAGCTCCAAAGTACATCATAGCCGCATTAGGGTCAGGCTAATCTAGAGAAGATCTCAATAGAAACTTGGAAAAGAGCCTATAGAGATCTCTGAGCATCCTTGGGTCTATTTGAAGTATAACTTGGGATGGCTTAGGAAAGATAGTTGCAATGGGAGCCGAATATCTGGAAGTTGAAGTTTGGCTCAGTGGTTCCTTAGTTGTTTGTCTCTAAACACTCTCTCCCTTTTTGATAGCATCATATTGAGAGCTAGATGAGTTAGAGGAAAAGGTTAGGGAGACTTGAATAGGTACATGCCTAATAGAGCTCTCAATCTATTTCTCAGCTAGTTGAGCCTTGAGACTATCAATCTCATGTTACTGAGTGGCAGACCTATCCTCTAAAGTCATAACCTTAGATTCATGGTTTAAGACTTTAGAAAGTAGTTCGTTAATGATGAGTTGCAGTCTTCCCTCATCTTTTTTTGAAAAATCATAGGGAGATGAGGTAACATACCTAGTATATTCATCCTCACCACCAAATATGGTTTATTGGCACCTTGGTTTCCCTTGCTTAATGATGTCTCTTTCAGAGTCATCAAAAGGCATGGTTGTCATAGATTCGGTCTCAGAAATGTTACCACTCTCAAGAAGGTCCATTGAGGCACCTTCTGTAGTGGCAGCTAAATCTGCATGAGTCCTCTCCACATCAGTGGGACTCACCTCAGTAAAGGCTTGCTGATGGGGGCTAGAGATAAGTGGTCTCTCTAGGCTCTGTTGGTCTTTGAGAGAGTGTTGTAGATCAACTTCATTGCCATTAAGGACGTAATCTCTTCATTAGTTTTGAAAAGAAGGTCAATAAAGGATACAGAGGTTATACCTAATGACCCGGGACCTTGATCAACGTCTACAGGCATTGAGCCTATGGTGGGGTTGTCCCTTTGTGGCTGCTTAGAGGAGTATAGATACTTACCTTGAGGGCTTTCAACTTGGGTGATAGGCTCATGGATTTGAGACTGAGGAGAAACCATATTGAGGTCGATAGTGAAGGATGGTGAGACCTCAGACTGAGTGGGAGTCCATTGTTCCACTCTAGGAGATTGTTCAATCAGAGAAGTTTCAATAAGGGTTCATTTGGGCGTCTTTGACATGTGATGGTGATGGGGTGAAAAGGTAGATTTTACAGTGTGAGGGTAGTTGCTGGTGTGGGTTCATCACCTGTAGGGTTAACAAGGATGTCACCAGGAGCTATTTGCTCAGTCATACCTGGAAGTAGAGCAGTGTATCTTCCAGTGAAATTGGTGGAAAATTTCTTCAAAGTCTTGAAGATGGTCGGCCTCATTTGAGAGACAGTTAGAGCAGCTGCATAGACAAGCTGACTCTAGTCCAGCTCATAGTTGATTATATACTAGAGAAACCTGGGATACATGAAGAATGTTTCTATTGGAGGTTTCCCATAAGATTGGTCAGCACAAATCTGGAATAGTTAAATCAAAGGCTTCTCACCATTCCATGAACTAGGCACCCTAGTTCGTATGGGATTTGATTCCATCCCCCAGATTTGTTGGATAGGCAATGAAGAACGACATGTAGCAGGATCTTCCAGTTGTATGAAAACTTGAACTTGTAGACTGTAGACCTACTAACATGTCCACCATATCCTATTTGGATGTAGATGTTGTCCAAATCTGCTTTGGGGATCTCTATGGGTGCACCCTCATCATGAAGCTCGAGATGCTCCCTGATGAGTTGTTCAGTAATGACCAACTCCTAGCCACAGATGCTCGATTTTATTACCCGATTCCCATTTAGGGTTTCAATCTGACCATTTTCCCAGAATCCAGCCATATGATTTGAATAAACTATAGGGTTAACAATCAAGGCAGTGTAATAAGATGATTGGGTAAGAAAGGAAATGATATCAGAGAAGTCAGCATCCTTTTGAAGAATCAAGAAGTGTGGCTTGATTGTGTAGAGAGTTAAGTGCCATTTGAGAAAGGTGAAAGTAGATGAGTTTGGACTTGGGTAAATTGAGAATGAAGGTAGCTTTTAGGACAGTAAAATAGGGTAAGAAGATGAAAATGAGTAGTCGGGATTATTTAAAGGGGATGAAATGGTGGTTTATGGGGTTAGGATAAGGTGATGTGATGCTTTAGTGGATGATGTGACAGGGGCGGTAGGGTTTAGTTCAATTAAATAATCCGACATCATTAACAAAATCTTAACTTTTTATAATGTGGGATCCAAAATATTTCCGTTACACAGTAAACTCTCTCTTCCACGTATAAAGTATTTCCGAAGGTAATTTGTCTTCCAGAGGCAATTCTTACTTCTGAAGGTAAAGTTGTATTTCTGAGAGTAAAGATTGCTTTCCGAATGGAGAGTTTTATAAACTTCGGAAGTAGATCTGATATGTAATCAATCGTTTTTTCTGAGACTAAAAACTCTTCCGAGAAGAAAATTATCCTGGGAGGAATTTGCTTCAGAAGATATGTAAAACATCTTTTGAGAGTTAATTCCTCTTTGGAAGAATTTATACTTAGTGAAAATTTTGGAGAGATCATTTGTATCAGGGCTTAGATTGTATTGACATAAGACATTGTATATTTAAAAAGGTTTTTCAAAAGAGGTAGACTGATCAATGTTTATCATTCCAATAGCTGTAATGAGATAATTAAATCTCAGTTCATCAAAAGCTTTGGTGAACAAGTCAGCATATTGTTCATTTGAATCAACTTTGATTAGCTTAATTAGATTTTTCTCATGAATATCTCTAATGAAATAATACCTGATATCAATATGTTTTGTCTTGGAGTGCTTCACATGATTTTCAGTGATGGAGATAGAACTTTGTTGTCAATATGGATAGGAGTGCTCATAAAGTTGAATCCATAGTCTAACATATGGTTTTGAATCCATAGAAGCTGAGCACAGTAACTTGCAGCAACAATGCATTCAGCTTCAGCAGTTGATGTAGAGACACAGGATTGTTTCTTGCATTGCCATGAGATGATCCGTCCACCAGAAAATTGACATCCACCTGATGTTGATTTCATGTCAATGTTGCAACCACCATAGTCACTGTTAGAGTAGTAAAATAGATTGAAATTGTTGTTCTTTGGATACCAGAGACCTAATTTAGGTGCTCCTTTGAGATATTAGAGGATTCTCTTGGCAGCAGATAGGTGAGACACTTTTGGAGTAGCCTGATATCTTGCATAGATGCAAGTTGCAAACACTATATCAGGTCTACTTGTTGTGAGATACATCAGAGAACCAATAATTTCCCTATACTGATGTTGATCGGTATCTTCCCCCTCAAAGTCAGGACAAAGATTATGGTTTCTAGGTATGGGTGTCTTGGCTGGCTTACAATCTTTCATTTTAAATATTTCTAAGATGTCATTGACATACTTGGATTGATTGATGAAAAACCCTTCTTTCAATTGCTTCACCTGAATTCCAAGGAGAACGTCCATTTTTCTCATGGAACTCATCTCAAACTTCTTCTTCATGATGCTTTCGAAGTCTTTACATATTTGGTTGTCCGAAGAACCAAATATGATGTCATCAACATAGACTTGAACAAGAAGATGTCCTTTCCAGACTTCCTTATGAAAAGACTCTTCTCAATGGTACCTCTGGTGTAACCATTCTTTAGAAGAAACTGAGACAAAGTCTCATACCACAGCCTAGGTGCTTGGTGCAGCCCATATAAAGCTGTATCCAATTTGCACACCTAGTTGGGGTGTTGTGGGTCTTCAAATCCTAGAGGCTAGCAAACATAGACTTCCCTATCTATATCCCTATATAGAAAGGCACACTTGACATGAAGCTGGTAGATAGTGAAATTCTTGGATGCAACATAAGCAAGGAAGATCCTAACTGCCTCAAGTCTTGTAACAGGTGCAAAGACATCAATATAATCGATTTCTTCTTCTTGAGTGTATCCTTGAACCACCAGTCTTGTATTGTTCTTGATAATCAAGCCTCTATCTTCTCTCTTGTTTCTAAAAACCCATTTTGTGGCTATAGGTACTTGACTAGATGGTAGTGGACATAGGTTCCAAATATTTTGTCTCTTGAATTGAAGTAGCTCCTCTTGCATCGATTCAACCTAGCTACTATCTTTCAAGGCATCTTCTACCTTCTTGGGTTCCATTTGAGACAAGAAGCATGAGTACAAGCAGACATTCCCATGATGAGTCTATCCTCTTGTTCGCACACCTTCAGAGACATCCCTTATGATGTTCTCAGCTGGATGAGTGTTGTAAGGCCCTGTTCCCGGGCACCTCACAGTTGGCCAATCACAGCAGTTAAAACACTACACATTATAATTATACAAGCTTTAAGCAGCAGAAATGATTTATCAAAAACCATTCATTTCATTTAAAACACTGTTGTTAAGCAATACATCATCATTATCTGTTTACAAAAGAATTGTTTTAACGCATTACAAAACAACAGCGACATAGAATACGAGTGGATGCCAGTCTTTTCCTGCCGAGTAGTTTCATCCTCGTGCCATCCTCAGCAATAATTACCTGCAAACTGAAATTGTATAAAAGTCAGCATTGCTGAGTGAGCTCTAGTTTTAATAGGTAATAAAATACTTTCTATATGTTCTACAAGAAAAACTCTTTTCTGTAAAATACAACTCTGTACTGTATATGCGAGCACGCATTAACTATATGAACAAATACTGTTCTGTAAACTTTTATCTTTATGTTATACTTTCTGTATGGACCAGTGAGCAATACCCCAACTGTATGCGCGATGGAAAATGGGTGATGGGTCATCTATATCCCTCGAAAGGGTCAACTGTATCCCTCGAAAGGGTCAACTATATCCCTCTAAAAGGTCAACTGTATCCCTCGAAAGGGTTCTGTGTATTGTGTACAAGGCCGACCCAATCACCCAGGACACGCTACAAAGGTCCTGCCAATCTCAATTGATTGGCCCTGTGTGCATAATAGGGTAGCTAACCCGCAACACAGTTGAGCTAACGACAACATGGTCGTGCACCTCCTGTAAGCTCGCAAGACTTGTTAACATTTTCATTAATATTCCTCTTCTTTTCTTTATTGCTCTTTCACTATATTATTATGGTATACTTTATGTTACGATAATAACATACCACGTAAAGTCACATACTATAAGTAATAATAATAATAGCAATAACAATAATAAGGAACAATCATAACTATGCATGAAATATCATCATAAATAAGCCCTAGTCAACCTCGGTCAAAAACCCTAAAGCACAGACTCCCAGAAAATTTTGTAAAAAGTTCTAAGTGCTTAGGCGCTTGGTCACTGTTTGGGCGTTTCATCACTATGTAGGCGCATCAGCCAACACTTAATCAATTTATCCCTTAGGCGCATGAACTATTCAGGTGCATGGGCACTATTTGTGCGTATGAATACTTAGGCGTATGGACCATTCAGACGCATGGAAACTTAGGCGCATGGGCTTCTTGGGCGCATGGGCACTATTGGGGCGCATGGGCACTATTGGGGCGCATGGCCCTACACTTAGTCGTCCGGCTAACATTTCTAGGCGCATGGACCACTGTTCAGGCGCATGGGCTATACTTAAACATTTCTAAGTTAATCTTAGGCACATGGGTTACTATTTAGGTGCATGGATTACACTTAAATATTTCTAAGGCAATTTCAGGCGCATGAGCCTTATCTAGGCGTATGGACCTTCTGTGCGACATGTTTCTAGTATGTTTTCAAGCCCAATCATCAAACCCATCTGTTCTAAGCTTAATATGACTATTCTAAACTTGAATAACCTATCAGCATTCAAGAATCAACATCTAATCATGCACATTAAATACGGGTAAACATATAAAAGCCTTGAAAATCGTTTTAATACATTTTCAGCCCCAAAGATGGTTTAAAACAAGTAAAACCGGGGTCTAGAACTCACTTGATGCAACTTGGGTGTTTCTTCCTTTCTAACCCGCTTGCACTGAGTTCAAACACCTAAAAAACAACCCCAAACACACACACACCCGAGCACATACACAAACACATAAGCACATATGCATATAACCGGGATAAAACCCGTCATAAACACTTAAAACCGCGAATTCTTACCTTGAATTCGTTCACTTCTTCTTCTTCTTCTTCAAACCGAGAGTTTATGCTCTTCTCTTGTCTTTGTCTCTCTAAAGTCCGAATGAGAGTGATGTGAAAAGAGGGTGGGCAGCCATGCCCACCTTTACACCAACTTTTCCAATGTTTTGTCCTTTTTACACTTTTAATCCCTGTACTTGGGTGTTATTGCTTTTTTTTCTTTTATTCTTCATCTATTATTATTTCTTTTCTTTTTAAGAAATAGCCGGGTGTTACAAGTCCACCCCCCTTATATAGGTTTCGTCCCCGAAACCTACTATTCCTCAAACAGACAAGGGTAATGCTGTCTCATTTCCTCCTCTGTCTCCTATGTAGATTCAGATCCCTTCCTGTGCTTCCACTGTACACGTACAAGAGAACCACTTTATTTCTCAGCCTTTTCTCTTTACGATCGATGATTGCCACTGGTTGCTCCACATAATTGAGCCTTTCGTCCACCTCGATATCCTCCAGTGGAACAATCATGTCTTCATCAGCTAAGCATTTTCTCAGATGAGATACATGGAATGTCAGGTGGATTCCACTTAACTCATCTAGTACTCCAATCTATAGGCTACCTCTCATACTTGAGCAATGATTCGGAAAGGGCCTATATACCTTGGGCTCAACTTGCCCCGCTTCCTGAATCGGATAATACCCTTCCAAGGAGAGACCTTCAACATAATCCGGTCACCCACCTGGAACTCGATCGGTCTGCATTGTCTATCGGCATACGACTTCTGCCTATCTTTAGCTACCTTCATGAAGACCTTAATCTTCTCAAGCTTCTCAATCGTAGCCTCAATGACCTCGACGCTCTCCATTCCTTTTGACCAATATCACCCCAACAAACGGGTGTTCTGCATCTCCTACCATATAGCATCTCGTATGGTGGCATGCCAATGCTGGCATGGTAGTTATTGTTGTACGAGAATTCAACTAACAGTAAGTGGTCATCCCAACTTCCCCCAAAATCAATCACACATGCCCGAAGCATGTCTTCCAGTGTCTGAATGGTCCTTTCTAACTGACCATCAGTTTGGGGATGATAAGCCGTGCTAATATGTAACCTCATCCCTATAGCATCGTGGAATTTCTTCCAAAATTTAGATGTAAACCGGGTGTCACGATCAGACACAATGGACACCGGCACATTATGGTGAGCTACAATCTCCTTGATGAACAGGTCAGCCAACCTCTCGGATGAATATGTCTCACGGATCGGTAGAAGTGAGCACTCTTCGTCAAACGGTCCACAATCACCCATATGGCATCATACCCCTTCGGAGTACGTGGTAGCTTTGTAATGAAATCCATGGTGATGTGCTCCCACTTCCATTCCGGTATATCCAAAGGTTGGATCTTCCCATACGGCTTCTGATGTTCGGCCTTCACCTGCAAACAAGTAAGGCACTTACTCACATACTCCACCACGTCACGCTTCATACCCGCCACCAATAATCTTTCTTCATATCTAGATACATCTTTGTGGCACCAGGATGAATGGAGTATCAAGTCTTGTGAGCTTCATCCAAAACCATCACACGTAGATCCCCGAAACAAGGAATCCACACCCGGCCAAATCGATTTTTAACACCAAGTGTGTTTTCACCCAATTCCCCAACTAGACCTCTCGTTCTTTCGGAGTTTAGATGATCTTCTTTTAATGCCTCATCTTGAACCTCCTTGACTTGCTTCATTACATCAGAGGTCATGATCAGTTGATATGCTTTCACCCGAATTGGCTCGGGCCTCTCCTTTCGGCTAAGAGCATCAGCCACCACGTTGGCTTTGCCCGGATGATATTGATATCGCAATCATAATCTTTTATAAGCTCCAACCATCTTCTCTGCCTCATGTTCAGATCTTTTTGCTCGAAGAAGTACTTCAAGCTCTTGTGGTTAGTGAAAATGGTGCACTTCGTCCCGTACAGATAGTGCCTCCAAATCTTTAGTGCGAAGACCACGGCTGCTAGCTCCAAGTCATGAGTAGGGTAGTTGACCTCATAAACTTTCAACTATCGGGATGCATAGGCTATAACCTTCCCTCTCTGCATTAATACACAACCTAACCCCGAGTAAGAAGCATCTGAATATACCACCAAATCCTCGCTTCCTTCGGGTAATGACAAGACTGGAGCTTGATTCAACCTCACCTTTAACTCCTCGAACGCCTGTTCTTGGGCTTGACCCCTATAAACTTTACATCCTTTTGGGTCAACTTGGTTAGTGGGGAAGCGATTTTGGAAAAGTCCTGAATCAACCTTCGATAATACCCCACCAACCCCAAAAAACTACGAATTTCAGATGGTGTCCTTGGAGACTTCCATTGCATCACAGCCTCGACCTTAGCAGGGTCTACCATAATCCCCTCAGGATTTATCACGTGACCTAAGAGTTGAACTTCGCGTAACCAGAACACGCACTTGGAGAATTTGGCATACAACTTCTCCCTTCTTAAGGTCTCTAACACCTCCCGAATATGATCGGCATGCTCCTCTCCGCTCTTCGAATAAATCAGGATATCATCAATAAACACAATCGCTGATTTATCTAACATTGGCCGACACACTCGCTTTATCAAATCCATGAAATCAGCTGACGCATTGGTCAGACCAAATGACATAACAAGGAATTCATAGTGATCGTAGCGCGTGCGAAAAGCTGTTTTAGGAATATCCTGCTCCTTCACCTTCAGCTGATGGTAACCAAATCGAAGATCTATCCTTGAAAACCAACTGGCACCTTGGAGCTGGTCAAACAGATCATCTATTCTTGGTAGGGGGTATCGGTTCTTCACCGACAACTTGTTCAGCTCTCGGTAGTCAATGCGCATCCTCATACTACCGTCTTTCTTCTTCACAAACAGGACCGGAGCACCCCAGGGAGAGATACTCGGTCTAATGAACCCCTTATCGAGTAGCTCTTTCACTGCTCCATCAGTTCTTTCATTTATGTTGGAGTTACTGATACGGTGTTTTGGCAACGGGTTGAGCACCAAGTATCAAATCAATTTGGATCTCAATCTCACGATCCGGTGGCACGCCGGGTAAATCTTCTGGAAACACATCCGGAAGTCACACACCACTAGTACATCAGATAGTTGTGGTGTTGGCGCGTCCACATCCTTTATGTAGGCCAAGTAGGCACTACATCTACGCATCATGCACTTTCCCGCCACCGCCATCGAAATAACTTTCGGGATCGTCGTGACGCGATCACCATAAACCGTCACCTTATTCCCGCCAGGCGCTGTCAATCGGATCATCTTCTTGTGACACACGATGTATGCTTCATAGGTTGCTAATCAGTCCATCCCTAGTACTACATCAAATCCACCTAGGGGTATCACGTGTAACCTAGCAGCAAACCTATGACCTTCTAGTTCTAGGCACAGTCCTCTATCACATTAGTAAGTCTAGTGGACTTACCAATAGCAGTTTCTACATTGAATCGTGCATTAACCTTGCTACTACTAACAGGTAACTTAGCACAGAAAGTAATGGAAATAAAACTCCTGCTAGCACCAGAATCAAACAATACAGAGGGACAAGTTTGGTTTACTAGAAACATACTTGACACAACATCGGGATCAGCTCTGGCTTCCTCCCGGGTCATAGTGTAAGCTCTAGCACCTGCCCTCTGCCCTCCTTCCTTCGGCTTCTTCTTCTTTGCTCCAGAGCTCTCCGCCCTCGGCTTCTTAAAGTCTCTAGCGATGTGGCTAGGTTGGCCACACCTGAAGCATACGTTCATCCCATCTTGCACTCACCAATATGCTCCCTTCCACATTTATCACACCTCCTCAGCCCTGATCTAGATGTGACCATACGTCAGTCACCCACCTTTGCCACCTTATTATTTTGAGCAGTTCTACCACATCCAAACCGTCTCCCATTCCAGCTCCGGCTACCACCATCCTTCTTATTCGCCTCAGCCACCACCACCTCGCACTCATCATATAATCTGCTAGCCAAGTCAACCGCTAACCTAAAAGTGCTCGGCCGGGCGGCGATCATATGCCTACGGATATCCGCAGGCAGCCCCTGGATGTATCTTTTAATCTTTCGTGACAGAGGTGTCACTTGATCGGGCACCAGCCGCACCATTTCATTAAATTTGGTGGTGTACTGCTGGTGTGTCATCGTTCCCGCCTCCAGTTGCAGGAAGTCTCTTTCTACCTTGTCCATCTCTCTATGAGGACAGAATTCCTCAATCACTAACTTCTTCAGTTCAGGCTATCTCATTCTCCCAATGGCCCTGCTACCCTCGACTCGGACAATGTTGTCCCACCAGCACAAAGCCTAGTACACAAAAGAGTGGGTAGCAAATTTCACTTTCTGATCTTCACGGTACTCACTGATATCGAGGACAGCCTCCATTTCCCTCACCCACCAGTGAGCAGCTGCAGCAGTGCCGTTCCCATTGAAAGTAGGGGGCTTGCATCTCATAAACACCCCATAGTTGCAGCCTCTAGTCGCCTCCGGCGCAGGCTCCTCTTCTTCCTCCTCCTCATCATCTGAAAGAACCGTTTCCGGCTCTGGTTGATCCCGTCCTCCCGAGGACCTACTTCTTTCCTTTCTTTCCCCTTCCCTTACCGCCTTGATCACTTCATCACCACAAACGGTACAATCGTCTGCATGACTTGGTGAACCTCTTCCACCACAGCCTCCTTTACTAAGGCTCTCAGATTGGTGCTCTCGTCGCCACCATCCGGATGAGGGGTCGCTGGTTCTTCATGAACCACTTTCTCAACTCTGGGCCTCCCTCTCTTGGTCGCGGAGCAGCACCGTGACCTCCATCATGAGTGGCTTTTGAAGATCTACCGCCAGCCATCCTCTAAAAGCACACTATAAGATTCAAACACTAACGCGGTCATTCAAGGTAACACTTAGTTTATGTCAAGTATAGTAAGTCCCTAATTACAGTGGCCAGTTGTGATTAGCCACTTACTTTACTCTTCATACCCCAAGCATCTCCTATCCTGACTTAATCAGTATCTAAATCTACTAAGAGCACATAATCAAATAGCATGCACACATAATACCGGTTAATCATTAAGAAAAGACATACCTGATGGCACATAGCTACTCGGGCTGATATCCCTCCATTGTCCTATTTTTAGTTTAAGTTTAGGTTTTAGAAAGTTTATTTTAACCTAATTCTCTTAAACTTTGGCTCTGATACCAACTTGTAAGGCCCCGTTCCCGGGCACCTCACAGTTGGTGAATCACAGCAGTTGAAACACTACACAATATAATTATACAAGCTTTAACCAGTGGAAATGATTTATTAAAAACCATTCATTTCATTTAAAACACTGTTGTTAAGCAATACATCATCATTATCTGTTTATAAAAGAATTGTCTTAACGCATTACAAAACAACAGCAACATAGAATATGAATGGATGTCAGTCTTTCCCTGCCGAGTAGCTTCACCCTCGTGCCATCCTCAGCAATAATTACCTGCCAAGTGAAAATGTATAAAAGTCAGCTAGTTTTAAAAGGTAATAAAATATTTTCTATATGTTGTATAAGAAAAACTCTTTCTGTAAAATACAACTCTGTACTGTATATGCGAGCACGCATTAACTATATGAACAAATATTGTTCGTTCTCTTACTGTATGCCTTGTCTGTTCTGTAAACTTTTATCCTTATGTTTCACTTTCTGTATGGACTAGTGAGCAATACCCCAACTGTATGCACGATGGAAAACGGGTGATGGCCATCTATATCCCTCGAAAGGGTCAACTGTATCCCTCGAAAGGGTCAACTATATCCCTCGAAAGGGTCAACTGTATCCCTCGAAAGGGTTTTGTGTACTGTGTACAAGGCCGACCCAATCACCCAGGACACGCTACAAAGGTCCTGCCAATCTCAATTGATTGGCCATGTGTGCATAATAGGGTAGCTAACCCACAGCACAGTTGAGCTAACGACAACATGGTCGTGCACCTCCTGTAAGCTTGCAAGACTTGTTAACATTTTCATTAATGTTCCTCTTCTTTTCTTTATTGCTCTTTCACTATATTATTATGGTATACTTTATGTTACGATAATAACATACCACATAAAGTCACATACTATAAGTAATAATAATAATAGCAATAACAATAATAAGGAACAATCATAACTATGCATGAAACATCATCAAAATAATCCCTAGTCAACCTCGGTTAAAAACCCTAAAGCACAAACTCCCAAAAAATTCTATAAAAATTTCTAAGTGCTTAAGCGCTTGGTCACTATTTGGGCGCATGAGCCCTGTTTGGGCGTTTCATCACTATGTAGGCGCATCAGCCAACACTTAATCAATTTATCCCTTAGGCGCATGAACTATTCAGGCGCATGGGCACTATTTTTGCGTATGAACAGTTAGGCATATGGACCATTCGGACACATGGACACTTAGGCGCATGGGCCTCTTGGGCGCATGGGCCTCTTGGGCGCATGGGCACTATTGGGGCGCATGGCCCTACACTTAGTCGTCCGGCTAACATTTCTAGGCGCATGGACCACTGTTCAGACGCATGGGCTATACTTAAACATTTCTAAGGTAATCTTAGGTGCATAGGTTACTGTTTTGGCGTATGGATTACACTTAAATCTTTCTAAGGCAATTTCAGGCGCATGAGCCTTATCTAGGCGCATGGACCTTCTGTGTGACATGTTTCTAGTATGTTTTCAAGCCCAATCATTGAACCCATCTGTTCTAAGCTTAATATGGCTATTGTAAACATGAATAACCTATGAGAATTCAAGAATCAACATCCAATCATGCACATTACATACGGGTAAACATATAAAAGCTTTGAAAATCATTTTAATACATTTTCAGCTACAAAGATAGTTTAAAACAAGTAAAACCGGGGTCTAGAACTCACTTGATGCAACTTGGGTGTTTCTTTCTTTCTAACCCGCTTGCAATGAGTTCAAACACCTAAAAAACAACACCAAACACACACACACCCGAGCACATACACAAACACATAAGCACATATGAATATAACCAGGATAAAACCCATCATAAACACTTAAAACCGTGAATTCTTACCTTGAATTCGTTCACTTCTTCTTCTTCTTCTTCAAACCGAGAGTTTATGCTCTTCTCTTGTCTTTCTCTCTCTAAAGTCCGAATGAGAGTGATGTGAAAAGACGGTGGGCGACCATGTCCACCTTTACATCAACTTTTCCAAAGTTTTGTCCTTTTTAAACTTTTAATCCCTCTACTTGGGTGTTATTGCTTTTTTTTCTTTTATTCTTCATCTATTATTCTTTCTTTTCTTTTTAAGAAATAGCTGGGCGTTACATGTGGAATCACTTCCAGTTGCAAAGATAGATCCAGATTGGACATATTTTGCTCAGGAGCTTGAACACTTTGTCTAGCTGCTGTTTCAAACTCATTCAATGAGAACTGATTGAATGAATAAGAAACATCATCATTTGTTGGCTGTGAAGCAGCATTTATAGTTGCATGTTCCTTCAAGATGCTACTTTCATTAACTTGGTGTTGTGCAATGTCACCTGATGCAGTTTGAGGGTCAACATGTGAAGCACTGGTTGAAGCTCCCCTATCTGTTGAGATAGTTATACCGTCAGTTATGCCAATAGTGGAAGCTTGATTTGTTGTAACTTTGGAGAACTTGGAATTGGTCTAGGTAACTCAAATAGTTGGTTATCTTCAGAATTGCTTTGATTACCTGTTCCAGCTGTAACATTCTCACAAGATGGTTTAGAATAGTTTGGAAACAATTCTAAGTCAAAAATATGATTAGGGCCATTCCCCCTGACATAAGGAGTGTGCTCATTGACAACAATATTGGATGATTCCTCAAATTGTTGATTTTTGATGGTGTATACTCTGTAAGCTTTGTAGCTAGAGGAGTATCCAACAAAGATAGCATCATCCGACTTTTCAGCAAATTTAGCCAAATTGTCTTTTGTGTTAAGTATGGTGCACCAGCTGCCAAAGGACTTTAGAAAGCCAATGAACGGTGGCCTTTTGTTCCATAACTCATAAGGGGTTTTTCCATGTGGCTTAACTACAAGAACCCTGTTCTGCACATAGCATGTAGTGTTGACTGCCTTTGCCTAGAATGTTAGGGGTAGTTTGGAATCAGCTAACATAGTTTGAGTAGCCTCAATAAGTGTCATGTTCCTCCTCTCAGTAAAACCATTTTGTTGAGGAGTTCTGGGAGCACTATATTGTCTGGCAATCCCTTTTGAGTTAAAGAATGACTCAAGAACGAGGTTTTTAAACTCAGTCCCTTGATCACTTCTAACTATCTTAACCTTGTGATCAATTTTATTTTCTATTTTAAGAATAAAATATTTTAACGTTTCAGCAGTTTCATCTTTAGATCTTAAAAAGAATACCCATGTAAATCTTGTAAAATCATCAACAATCACAAGGCAGTATGATTTCCTTCCAATGCTCATTATACTTGTGGGACCAAATAGATCCATGTGCAATAAGTGTAATGGAGTGATGATGGGGTTAACAACTTTGGATTTATGAGATGCCCTGTGTTGCTTCCCTTTCAGGCATGCAACACAGTTATCTTTGCAGAAAAAATTCATTTTAGGCAAACCATGTACCAAGTTATTTTTAGCCAATATGTTCATTGTCTTAAAATTTACATGACACATTCGTTTATGCCAAGTGTTGACTCATCACTATTAGCTTTGGAAAGAAAGCATGACACTTCACTCATTAGGGAAGCATTGTTCATATCAAGCTTGTACATATACCCTTTCCTGGGAGATCTAAGAAGCACCAATTCCGGAGGAATTGTCATCCTAGGTTTGAGGATAATGCACTCGTGTTTTGTGAAGAGCATTTGATGCTTTTGATCACAAAACTAAGAAACACTTAACAGGTTTTGTTCAAGCTGTTTGACAAAGTGAACTTTGTCAACTTTTAACTTTTTGTTAGATATACTTCCTCTGTCAGAAATATATCCTTCGGCCTCACCTCCAAACTGGACAGGACCTCCATCATAATATTGAAATTATTAAAGGAGAGATTTGTTCCCTGTCATGTGCCTGGAGCATCCACTATCCACAATTCAAACATTGTTATTCTTGTCATATCGATGTCCCTGCACATAAGATGAGATGATTAGTTTTGATTGGAAACCCAAGCCTTATTGGTCTTGGGTTCTTCCAATGATAGTGACATAATTGAACCAAATTTTAAGCATGGGGGTTCAATGGTTGTCTTTGAAGAAGAGGTTGAGCTGCAACATCTTTCTTGATCTTCCAATCCATCTTTTGGTTAATCATGGAGGATGTGCTTGTTGAAGCTTTTGCAGCATGGCATTCTTCTGAAGCTTCTTTCTTTTCTGAAGAAGTGTTCACCACCTTTTCTTCCAAAGTAGTCTTCTTTTGGGATGGTTTCAAGGTAACTCTTTTGTTTTTATGATTCTTTACAGCTTTAGCTTTCAAAGCCATTTTCCTTTCGGAAGGACTTTCTTCCGAAAGCAACCTTGCTTCGAAAACCAGCTTTCCCTTTTTCATCACTTGGACCATTTGATAGGGTCCAAATGAGAAACCTTCCCTGACTCCTTCTCTTTTAACATTATTTGCATAATGTGTGCTAGTAAGATTGTAACAACAATCTTTGGCCATATGGTTTTGCAGATCACACATTATACATGCAATGTTAGTCTTCTGGGAACCTAAGGATTGTTGTTTCTTGTTCTTTTTCTCTTTATAAGCAAGTTTTCCCATTAACTTCTGATCCTTTGGTAGGACATGATTGTTGGTACTACACCCTTTTCCTGATTCAGAGTTACCTACCACCTGGAATCCACTGAGATGAATACACCCTTTTGTTTTAGGTCAATCATCAGCTTAGACTCAACCACTTTCTTAGCAGTTCTTCTTGCTGATTTAGCTCTGCTTCTTCTAGCCTTAGTGGTTAGGATTTGATCATCACTGGGAAAAGTGGGTTGAATCACCTGTTCCATCCCTGTGGTGGCCTCTATTATTGCATCATTCTTCAACTCAAGTAAAGATGGGTTAGCAGATGGGACCTCTTGCTCTGCAGTACCACACCTTGGTTGTCTTATGGAATCATAAGAGTGTGGTAGAGCATTTCATTGGTCCTCAACCCTCCTTTGTTTTGATAACGAATTTTGGAGTGGGAGGATGATGCATTAACAGCTTGGAAGTTTTGCTCATAAATGGCATACTTCCTGGCTTGAGCCTCAGCAGTGACAAGCTAGGCTTGAGCCTCAGACAATTTGGATATTAAATCCTTTATTTGGGTCTTATAGTTTGTATGTTCGTGTTTTAACAAGGGCACAGTTTTCTCCAATTCTTCAATTTTTCTTTAATAGTCAGATTCAGCCCTTTTATAATCATATTTTAAAACATTAGAGACTCAATATCAAATTTAATCTCCATATTGTAATCCAGATATAGTTTAACCTTAGCAATACATGAAGGAGTACAGAGATGTTCGTATACCTTATTTTCATATGTTCCTGCCATGAGTGCTTGAGCAGGACTCACATCCTATACCATAAAGCTCCGGTCAACTGCTTGGCCATTACAACTATTTCTGTTCCCTTTCTGGTGGGCTTTGATTTAGAGGGATGTGTGGAGGCCTGTGGGGTTCCTTGATTTGACTTGGGATCCTTTCATTCCCTTGCAAAATGACCAAGTTGGTTACAGTTGTAACATTTGGCCTTATTTTTGTCAAACCCAAATTTGCTGTTGGTTGGGTTCTAAGGAAATTGTCTTCCAGTTCTATTGAAGAACTTTTTTGCTCTATAGGTTAAAAGAGCCATTTGTTGGACTATGTCCACATACTCCAGATCATATGGACTGAAGCACTCTAGATCATCAAAGCAGTAATGAAAATCACTAGAATGTCCACTTCTTGAGACAAAGGCACAACTGTCTTGAAAGGAACTATGCTGAGCCTATTGAGATCTTGGAGTCTCAAGAAATGTAATGCATGGTCCAGATGAGCAGGATGGCTGTTGGGTGTATGTCAGGTACTGTTGAGGCTGTGTGGGTCTGAAACCTTTAGCAACCATCAAAGCATTGCTAGCAGGAAGATTCGGAGGTTCGCTTGTCTAAAGGCCTTTCTTCTTTTCCATCTCCAAACGGTATCCATCAAGGATCCCATAGAGTTCGGTCATGGTGAGGGTGTTCAAATTTTATGTTCTCTTGATAGAGACACAGTAGAATGTCCACTCATTAGGGAGTGCACTCATGAACTTTCTTGTGAGGTCTCTAAGGTCAGGAGTAATTCCCACAGACTAAAGGGAAGAAATGAGGTCCATGTACCTGAAATATTGCAGACTGAGAGTCTCTTTAGCAATATAGGTGAAGTTCTCAATTTGTTGCTTCAGTGAGTCCTTCTTGGATTCATTGGAACTAGAGTACATTTGAGCAAGTGCATCAAACAGTTCTTTGGCTGACTTGCAATGCTCAAACCCTACCATGATGGAGTTGGGTATTACAGGCATAAGAATAGTCATTGCATTGCTGTCAATGTCCATATTCTTCCTATCCTCATCAAAGTAATCTTCAAAGGCCTTCTCTATCATAGCACCATTTCCACCGGGTGCTGCCACCTTGGGTTTATACGAGCAATTGACAATAGAATACCACATCTTGCTGTCTTGATATCTGATAAAGCCTTCCATGCGTCTGCTCCATGACCTGAAATTATATGGCCCATTGATAATATATATATATATATATATATATATATATATAGATATATTATATCACATACATACATACAAGTATTATCCAAAACACTATGAGGTGATACTACATTGATATCTCGGTTTTCTATCTTGTAAGCATGAAAACAATATGCATATGATCATAAACCAAAAGTTTATGGATCATGATTATTTACATGACTCGCATGACCGGTTAGACCACACCAAGTCTATACTGATGTGAGAAGTTTTGAAGATTGAAATATTCTTCTTGATAATAAGCAAACAATTTTGCTCTCAATAGAAGTTGATTATTTATCAATTAAAATAGAATATGAATTCTTAGAATTTTAGAAGTGATAAAGGATACATTTTCTAATGTGAATACAATTTAGTGTTTAAAATCAATGCATCATCTAAATGGTTATCAAATTCACAACTTGAAGTTGTATGTTGATGGCTATTATCAATATATTTGTCTATTGCTTAATTTATTGGTTTATATATTTTGAATAATCATTGGGTAAAATAGTGAGTTTATTTCTCAAAATAATGGTGATTATTGGAATAAGTTTTAACTTTATATGGCTTAAGTTCATGCACAATTTGCTTTTGTTGAGAATACACTCAATTGATTGCAAAGCTGATGATCATAAGAGCAAATGTTCATGTTTGTCAACATATTATTTTACATGAAAAAACATTAATTCACATCAAGCCAAGAAGTTATAATACTTTCTCCCTATTAAAGTTGGGTTTTGGACAAAAACCAAATAGATCTCATTTGAATTATTTTCTTTTTTTGCGTATATATTGCATTGGTTGCACAACAACGCACAAAGATTAGAATTTTAAAGAACTTGGGAATATACATGGGCATGCATAATATCTACAATTAAAAATATAGAGCTATTATCAATATATTTGTCTATGGCTTAATTTATTGGTTTATATATTTTGAATAATCAATATTTCCAACAATTGGGGGAGATAAAAAGTAGTTGGATCGTAAAAAGTTGCAGGATCGGTTTTGTCACTTAACACTTGGTTTTTTTCTCAAACTCACTTATACTACAGTCGGATCAATGAAGCAGAGTTTTTTCTAAGAGTTGATAATAATATAATAAGTAGCAAAGAACACAAGGAGATAATTTTCAAGGTACTTGCATATATTGCTTCTCGACTCAAAGTATTACAAGACTCTTACAGGCATATTACATGAGTTACAATGCGAAACTATATATAATACTACCTACAGCCGGATATACTTTGATACCAGCTAGAATTCTGTAACTAAAGCAAATACTACAAAGCTATAGTTTAAGGTATCTTAGATAATATCTTATCTCAGATATATTAGTCATGACATGTCCATGACTTCCTATTGTCACCAACTAAAGTTGTCAACTGTATTAACTAATAAAGGTGAATAGTGGAATAAAGTATGGTCAACTACATGGCCTTTGAGAAAATGCCATGCAGTATCTCAATGTCTGTAGTGGAGTGTCAGAGACCATACTTATGTCCATTGGTTCATAGTAGTGTCTTCCGAAGGTTAAATGGCTTCGGAAGAGGCTTCTTCTGAGGCTTGATGGACTTCTTCTGTTCTTCATACTTCAGAAGTTCACTTCTGATCTTTTCTTCAAGGACTTGATCTTCAGAAGTGGAGTTTGTCTTCAGAAGTTGATCTTGTACTTTGTCTTTGGAAGAACTCTATTTTCTTCAGAAGTTCCCTACTTGGCTTTGGAAGTCTTTTATTAGAAGCACCAAAATAGTCTAAGTGATTTGGTTTTGGTTGCACCAGCCTTCTTCTTGGTCGAACAAAAGTTGTAATAAATTATCAATGTATTAGCTTGATCCTCAAACAAATAGATACGAACCAAAAGTTCGAAAGATAATTCATTAGTGAGTCAATTACCAGACATAATCATTAACGAATCAATTACCAGACATAATCATTAACGAATCAATTACCAGACATAATAATTAACATGTAAAGAGTGACTATGTCACATATACCAACTATTAATGCTCCAATTAAGATTTATTGGTAATGAGTCTATGCCATGTCTAAATCGTGGTAGACTAGTCGATTCCATGGATGAAAATCCTCAAAACAGGAGCAAGTATAGAGATGGTTAGGTTAAGGTATGATAAAGGGTCTCCTACAGAGAAAATTGTAAGGCCCCGTTCCCGGGATGCTCACAGCTGGTCATTTATTGCACATAAAACATATAATTTCATTAACATAAGGAAAACATTGCAGCGGAATCATCAAAACAGACATTTCATTTAATTATAAAAGCTTTTGCAAAATAATACATCATTATCAAATTACAAAATACATGTTGCATTACATCACAAAAGCATTATAAAACTGGATGCCGTCCAAACAGACCCAGGTAGCTGCCCCGTACCATCCTCAGCAACCTCTACCTGCCAACTGGAAACACATAAAAGTCAGCATTGCTGAGTGAGTTCTAGTTTTAAATAAAACATACTTTACTTTCGTTAAAATCGTTCCTTACTTTCATTCAAATCATACTATACTTTCGTAGATGATCACACAGTGTACGTATGCATAGATAATAACATTATCATCTTCTTTACTGCTCATCACTTTCTTTCTTTATCTCTTTCTCTCTTTATCTCTTTCTGCATCAGTGTCATCAGCTATACCCCAAACGTATGCACAAAGCGGGAACTGGGCCGAAGATCATAAATGACTACCATAACGCACAAAGCCTGTCACCAGCACCAGGGCAAGCGACAAAGATCCCAACTGTATACTACACCCCAAACTTATGCACAAAGCGGGTACTAGGCCGAAGATCATAAATGACTTCCATAACGCACAAAGCCTGGCACCAGAACTAGGGTGAGTAATCACTATAAACCATGTACTATATCAATGGTCAGTCACAAAGACCGGACCCCTACGTCTATCCTTAAGGTTTAGCTAAACCACACACAGTTGAGCTTACGACATTTTAGAGTCGTGCACCTCCATACATTTTGCTTGCAAGCCTTTCATCACTTTCTCTTTCATTAATGCATGCACTCTATCATTATGTTCCTCTTTTCATTATCTTTCACACTACGTTACATAATACTTTATCCTTTCTTTCACAACTATAACACGTAAAGCCACGGGAAAGATAAACATACATAAAAGGAACATAAACACAATCATACAAACATCGCCAATCAAGGCACCATCATACATACATAACATACATCAAACATACCATCATGCATAAGCATCAATAATACATCATCATACATCGCCCATCACATCATCTTTGACTTCAAAAGTCAACTTACTATGCTCTCGGGAACATCCCAAGTCAAAGCCTACATTTAAATTTTTCCCCAAAAATCAGAAAATAATCAAAGTCTTTAGGCGTATGAACACTATGCAGGTGCATGAGCACTATGCAGGTGCATGGCCTTTGAGACGCATGAGGAACACTTAGGCGCATGGGGAACTTTTAGGCGCATGGGGAACTTTTAGGCGCATCAACACTATTGGGGTGCATGAGCAACACTTAGTCTATTTCTGGAAATTCTAGGCGCAAGAGCACTATGCTGGCACATAAGTGCCTAGGCGCATGAACTATCTGGGCGTATGAACACTTAGTAATTTTCAGCCTATTTCTAGGTGCATGAGGTTTTGGGCGTATGGGAACACTTAGACAGTTATTTCTGTTGGGCGCATGAGCTACTGTTTGGGCGTATGAGTAGTCTAAGTCATCCTTAACATCATAATTCAGTCCCTAACATCACCTATCATGTTCAAAGCTTAAATCATACATTCTAAGCCTTAGAAACATAGTCATAACAACATCAAATACATACATAACCCAGAATCAAACCCCACCCGTAGCATACACACATAAACACATACATGTATGAAACCCAACTTTTATAACAAGTTTATACACGCATTTCCAGCACCAAAGCAGTTTACAAAAAGTAAAAAGGGGCTTCTAGAACTCACCTTTGCAGCCTCTGGTTATGACTTCTTCAAAACCCCATTTGCAATAGAGTTCAACTGCCTAGAAACCCACCAAAACACACACAACCGAATACACACAAGATACATAAGCATACAACCGAGGATAAAACCAGTGAATTCTTACCTTGAATTCGAACTTTTCTTCTTTTTCTTCAAGAACCCGAAACTTTCTGCTCTGCTTCTTTCTCTCTCAAAAATCCGAGTGATGTGAGTGTAGGTAGATCACATGGACGGCCATCACCTTTTACACCCATTTTTTTTCCAAACATTTTGTCCTTTTCACACTTTTAACCCTTAACTTGGGTTAAATAGCTTTTCTTACTTTTTCTTCACTTTATTCTTTCTTTACTAACTTTAACAGAATAACCGAGTGTTACAAGTCCACGCCCTTATATAGGTTTCGTCCCAAAAACCTGTTATTCCTCAAACAATCATGTGTAATACTGTCTCATCTCTTCTTCAGTCTCCCACGTAGACTCAGATCCCTTTCTGTGCTTCCACTGTACTCGCATAAGTGGAACCACTTTATCCTTAACCTCTTCTCTTTACGATCAATGATCGCCACTGGTTGCTCCACATAATTGAGCGGTTCATCTACCTTGATTTCTAGTGGTACAACCATATCTTCGTCTGCTAACACTTTCTCAGATGAATACATGGAATATTGGGTGAATTCCACTTAATTCATCTGGTAACTCTAGTCTACAGCCACCTCCCCTACTCGAGCAATAATTCGGAAAGGCCCTATGTATCTCGGGCTCAACTTGCCTCGCTTTCTGAACCGAATGATACCCTTCCAAGGTGAGACTTTCAACATAACCCTATCATCCACCTGGAACTCAATCGGTCTACGCGTTTATCAGCATACGACTTTTGTCTATCTTTGGCTGCCTTCATGAAGGCCTTGATCCTTTCCAGCTTCTCAGTCGTAGCCTCGACCACTTTGACGCTCCCTAGCTCTTTATTGCTGATATCACCCCAACAAACAGGTGTCCTACATCTCCTACCGTATAGCATCTCATAAGGAGGCATACCAATACTGGCATGATAATTGTTGTTATATGAGAACTCAGCTAACGGTAAGTGGTCATCCCAATTTCCTCCAAAATCAATGACACGTGCCCGAAGCATATCTTCCAGCGTCTGAATTGTCCTTTCTGACTGACTGTTCTTCTGAGGATTATAAGTCGTGCTAATGTGTAACCTCCTCCCCAAAGCATCATGGAACTTTTTTGAAAATTTAGATGTAAACCGGGTGTCACGATCAGATACAACAGACACCAGCACACCATGACGAGTTACAATCTCTTTAATGAACATATCCGCTAACTTCTCGAATGAATATGTCTCACGGATCGGTAGGAAGTGAGCACTCTTTGTCAAACAATCAACAATCACCCATATAGCATCATACCCTCGTGCGGTACACGGTAGCTTTGTAATAAAGTCCATGGTGATATGCTCCCACTTTCATTCCGGTATATCCAAAGGTTGGATCTTCCCATACGGCTTTTGGTGCTCGGCCTTCACTTGTAAACAAGTAAGGCAATTACTCACATACTCCATCACATCCCACTTCATACCCGACCACAAATAATCTTTCTTCATGTCTTGGTACATCTTCGTAGCACCGGGATGAATAGAGTATCGAGTTTTATGGGTTTCATCCATAATCCTTTGATGTAGATCCCCAAAATGAGGAATCCACATCCGCCCAAACCGAGTTTTAATACCAAGTGTGTTTTCACCCAATTTCACAACCAGACCTCTCGTTCTTTCAGAGTTAAGATGATCTTCTTTCAATGCTTCATCTTGAAACTCTTTCACCTGCTTCATCACCTCAGAGGTTATGATCAACTAATAAGCCTTCACCCGAATCGGCTCGGGTCTCTCTTTCCGACTGACGGCATCCGCCACCATGTTGGCTTTGCCCGGATGGTAATGGATCTCGCAATCATAATCTTTTATGAGCTCCAACCATCTCCTTTGCCTCATGTTTAAATCCTTCTGCTCGAAAAAGTACTTCAAGCTCTTGTGGTCAGTGAATATGGTGCACTTCGTCCCGTATAGGTAGTGCCTCCAAATCTTTAGTGCAAATACCATGGCTGCAAGCTCCAAGTCATGAGTAGGCTAATAAACCTTATGAACTTTCAACTCTCGGGATACATAGGCTATAACCTTTCCTCTCTGCATCAATACACATCCCAACCCCGAGTAGTAAGCATCTGAATAAACCACCAAATCTTCACTTCCATAGCCAATGACAAAACAGGAGCTTGAGTCAAACTCACATTTAACTCTTCCAACGGCTTCTCTTGAGCATGACCCCATACAAACTTTACATCTTTACGGGTCACTTAGTCAATGGAGAAGCTATCTTAGAGGAGTCTTGAATGAATCTCCTGTATAGCTCGCCAAACCCAAGAACCTACGAATATCGGATGGCGTCTTCGGATACTTCCATTGCATCATCACCGCCTCCACCTTTGCCGGGTCTACCATAATCCCCTTGGGATTCACTACCTGACCCAAGAACTGAACCTCGCGCAACTAGAATGCGCACGTGGCCTCCTAAATGTCTCTAACACCTCTCGTATGTGACTAGCATGCTCCTCCTCGCTCTTTGAGAGTAAATTAGGATATCATCAATAAACACAATCACTGATTATCTAACCTCAGGTGACACACTTGTTGGACCAAAAGAACAATGAGCCTGATCAGAAAAACCTCTAAGTCCCACAGACATTGCAACTGCTGAAGAAGATCACAACAGCTGAAGACATCAGCTGATTACAAGGTCTAAAGACAAAGTCTAAAGACAAGATCTGAAGACTTCTACTGAAGACAAAGTCTGAAAGTAAAGTACTAAAGACAAAGTTTGAAGCTATCAGCTGAAGACAAAGTCTGAAAGTAAAAGTCTGAAGAACAAAGACAGAAGATAAAGACTGAAGACCAAAGTGATCAGTAGTTTTCACAACAGCTGAAGTTATTAACTTCAGTAGTTTGATGGTTTCCTTTCAGTACTTGTAATTTACTTTTCAGTAGTTATAGTTTCAGTAGTTTGTAGCTCAGTAGTTTTATGTTTTTGTACTTAGCATTCTCTGAGATGTAATCAGTAGTTGAGAACATTCTTAGTAGTTTGCATAGTTTCAGTAGTTTGTATAATTCTGTTAGATGTCACTATCAAGTGACATCAGCAGACGTCACATTCCTATATAAGGAATGTTGACCTAGTTGTAACGTGTGACATTCAGCCAACCACGAAGCATATGAATGAAATATTCCTTTTGTAGAATTCTCTCTCTATAACCGTTTACTTTTCATTGAATATCAATTGTGTTCTTGCGAATTGTCTAATTTATTGTTCAATTCCGCACAAATCTACTCTAATTAATCAAACTTTGATCACTGATCCTAACAAATGGTATCAGAGCTGGTTAATCATTGATCGATCTAACAATTGATCATTGAAACTGCTATTTTGATATCTAAGTTTGATTGAATTAGCATACTTGCAAGAATTGGTTATAGATCATTGAATTTCTGCTGCTTTCGAGTATTTGCTTTGAGTTTTCTCTTGGTTCATATTGAGTTTGTTGTGTTTTGCACTAAATCAGTTAAAACTTAATTGAATTTGGTGGAATCTAAGAATGACTACTCCTTCTAATGACCCTCACATTACCGGTTCCTCAACCAAGCCTTCGATGCTGGTTAGGACTGAGTATAACATATGGCAACGAAGAATGCTTCATCACCTGTCTGTTAACAGTTCAGGTTGTTGGACATCTGTGGTACATGGTCCACACAAGCCTATGGTAAAAAATCTGGAAACCAACCAAATGGTTGCGAAGAAGAAGGAACAATACTCAGATGAGGATTGAAAACTGTTTGAGATTGATGCTAAAGCGCATGGTATTCTGGCCATGGCTCTGCCTAATGAAATCTATTCTGGCTTATGCATCATGAAACTGCCCATGACCTCTGGAATGCATTGAAGGAACAATTTGGTGGAACAGATGAGGTCTTAGCAATACAGAGAAATCCTTGCCCAACAATATGAGACATTCTCTCATAGGAAGGGTGAGTCACTGACTCAACAGTTTGAGCATTTTTCCTATTTGATCTCTAAGCTGAAAATGGTCAAACATGAATATACTACTAGCCAGATGAACAATAGATTCCTCAGATCACTGCCTGAGAGATGGGACACATATACCATTGTCCTACGCTCCAGTGCAAATCCGGATAGCCTATCTCTCACCCAACTCCATGGGAAACTGCTTACATTTGAAAGAGAGATAGAGCAAAAAGGAACTGCATCATCAGGAAATCTCACTAATGACTTTGTACCGGGAACACTGCCTTGGTTGCTCATGAGTCAGAATATGCTGCATCACAAAGAAATTATGATGAGCATATAGATTTCTCTTCAAACAGTTCTGATCATGCATTTGTTAGTGTTGATAGTCAGTCATGCTGTAATAGTGACAATCTGTGCTTCATTATGGATGATTTGAAAGGTATTGCTGATGATGACTTAGAAGAGATGGATATTCTAAGCCAAATGGCCTTGATTAATATCAGATCTCAAAAGTTCTACAAGAGAACTGGTAGGAAATTGTCAGGACTCTCTGGCAAAACCAAAGTTGGTTTTGACAAGAGTAAGTTGAGGTGTCACAAATGCCACAGGCTTGGACACTTTGCAAGAGAGTGTAGATCATCTGGATCTAACACCTCTGCACCCTTTGTGACTTTTCCAAGCAATAGTCCAAAAGAGGGCAACATCCTGCTAGTTCTGGTCATCACTCACAACCTATATCTTCTGCATATTTTGTCCCTCAAGGTCCAATGACATATCCATATCCCTGCTATTACATGCCATAGCCAAATCAAGTTCAAGTTCCTATTGCACAACAACCTCAAGCCTTACCCGAGCCTCTACCATCTCAATCATCTCAATCACAACCTCATCACAGCTTCTTCACCCCTGGTGTTGTTGACTGGAGCAGTTTACCAGATGATCTCTCTGGTAATGAGCAATTATTTGCTGGTGATGGTCAACATGGTGGTGAACATCCTTTTGGGAATCTACTCTTATGGCCCTGGAATCTACTGAGAGTTCATGCTCCAATGCATCTTCTTCACAGGTAACCCATATCCTCTGAGGCTAAGGCCAAGCTATGTTCTGAATCTTGCATAGCTGCATTTATCTCTATAGAGAGGCAAATGTAGCTTTAATAAATCAAAATCTTGAGCTTGAGCAAACCCTTTCCAAAAGAAAAGCTGAGTATGAGTCTGTCCTTAAAGATAAAGATGATGAGCTTTATAAGCTTAAATGCCAATTAAATGATGAAAAGGCTAAGCTAGAGGTCATTCTTGAGAACCACAGAGAACTCAAAGAAAATATTGCAGCTACCCAAGTTGAGTGTGACCGTTGGGTATCATCCTGCAAGGGATTTGAAATGCTGCTCAGGAAGCAATCTACTTCGAATGTGAAGTTTGGAATAGGTTACAATCACATTGCACCACCTACAGATTTTACTCCAAAATCAATAGTAAAACCTGAAGGTGAAAGTAATTTCCAAACTACATCATCATGTGCATCATCCTCAAGTGATCACCCAAAATCACAAGATGAAATCAGTGTTGATACCTCAGCAAATCAATTGCCTGATGGGTTAACTACTGATAAGCACATGAAGCTGAGTACTTCAGATGTTGTCCCTCAAAGTACCTCAAGTACTAAAGGCAATCACAACATCTGAAAAGCATTTCAAATCAGCTGAAATAAAAGGATTAACAACTGCTGATGAATCTATCATACGTCTTTCAGGACAGATAGAGAACAGCTGAAGAACAAGTCTTCAGTTTTACAGATCCTTCAGTACTAAACAAAAGTACTGAAAGGAGGAAAGTACTGAAGTCACACCTTTAGTAGTTTCCATCATCAGTTGATCAATCCAATGAAGAATAAGCCATGTGAAATATGTGGTAAATTCAATCATCTTTCTGATGAATTTGGTACAAGAAGGGTTCCAAACTCAACAGAGATAAGCTCATTAAAATCCAGATGGATGAAATGAAAAATGAGTTTGAGACTAAGTTTGTACCATAGTTATCCCATTGTGATAACCCAAGACTTCATCCAAATCCAAAAAGAAGGATAGGTTTATCATAAAACAGCTGATAGTGCTTCTCATGATTAACATCAGAAAGTCTGTGAATTTGAAGGAGGAAATGGTGGGCCACGGAACTCATCAAAAACAAGTACTGATATGTCACAAGAGCTGAAAGCTTTAGCTACAAATCAGACACAACTTGTTATGATGGTTCAGCATTTGTTGGGGAGAGTTAACCAACTAGATGCACCTGTGATCAAACCACTGAAAAGGAATTCCAAGCCCAAATCCAAGGAATCCATTTCAGCACCATCTCCACCTTCATCTGCTGTTAATCATGAGAAACAAGTTATGGTTAAATCTGTTGATGAAAACAGACCCTACACCAAAAAGGTTTGGGTCTCAAAACCTAACTAGTTCCTTGTGATCAATGCAGGGTTCTTCAGCATGCCAAAGGAGCATCTGGTATGTGGACAGTGGAGGATCTATGCATATGACTGGGAGCAGTTCTCTTCTTAATACTACTCTCAAGGAAGAAGGGATTTGTTTCATTGGAAATGATGCCAAGGGTTACATCATGGGAAAGGATATGTATCTAATGGAGATATCAATTTGATGATGTTAACCATGTGGAGAATCTTAAGTATAATCTATTGAGTGTCAGTCAGATGTGTGATAAAGGGCATGTTGCACTTTTCGCAAGCCAGAACTGCAGAATTCTGTCTTCCCAAGTTCTGAGGCTAATTGACAAGGTATTGGATGAACATACTCTCCTAAAGGCCAACAGGATTGGAAGAGTATATGCCTTGGATTTGTCAAAGAAGATTGATTTGAAGGGTCATCCTTGCCTGTTCTCCAAAGCCTCTCCTCAGGAATCTAAACTGTGGCACAGAAGGCTAGGTCATGTAAATCTCAAAAACATGAATCAGCTGATCCACAATAGTTTAGTAAGAGGTCTACCAATAAAGAAGTTCCATTGTGATGAACCTGCACTGCTTGTTTGAAAGGAAAACAACACAAAGTCTCATTCCTTCTATTGAAGAACCTAAGTCCACTGCCTGCTTGCAGTTATTGCACATGGATCTATTTGGTCCCGTGAGAGTGATGAGCATGGCAAAGAAGAAATACTGTCTGGTAATGTGGATGATTACTCCAGATTTGTATGGACTTTCTTCTTGCATTCAAAGGATGAGGTTGCTCAGACAATTATAAACTTTGTGTTGTATGTTGAGAAGCAGTATTCCCTATCAATCAAGTGTATAAGGAGTGATAATGGAACAGAATTCAGAAGCCATACACTTGATGATTTTTATCTCTCAAAGGGAATCAAGAGGCAGTTTAGCATCCCAAGGACTCCAGAACAAAATGGAGTAGTGGAGAGAAAGAACAGGACCCTAATTGAAGCTACAAGGTCCATGTTGGCTGACTCTGGTTTGCCATTGACCTTTTGGGCTGAAGCTGTCAACACAGCTTGCTATGTGCAGAATAGAGTATTAGTAAATCAGAGGCTGATGAAGACTCCATATGAAGTTCTACATCATTTGGCTCCTCTAATTTCATTTTTCAAAGCCTTTGGGTGTCCTTGTTTCATTCTCAACACAAATGATCAACTCCACAAATTTGATCCTAAGGTGGATGCAGGGTATTTTGTAGGTTATTCATCCACATGCAAGGCTTACAGAGTCTTCAACTGCAGAACAAAGATAGTTGAAGGATAAAATTCCACAAAACCATGTGGAGCTGTTTGATCTGGACATACTACAATATGTTCCTTATCAACCTCCAGCTGTTGCAGATCATGTGGATAAATCATCTTCTGCAGCAAGTCTTCCACCTGGTGGTACTGAAGATGATGATGATATCAGTACTCACCTTTTCAAGTTTAGTAATCAACTGCCTGAGTCTGCTAAACTTGATGTTCCTGTAGCTTCTGCAGCTCCATCCATAACAAATGCTGATGAGATTTCTGACTCCTCTACATCATTTGACTTGCCATCTCATACTTGGTTTCAAGAGTCTGGATCAACATCTGTTGCTGCTGAACCGGCTACAAACACTTGCACCGATCTTATAGTGTACCAAGAGCTGAAGAATCACCCCATGTCTCAAATCATTGGTGATATCAATGCTGGTGTCTCAACCAGAAGTCAATTCTCCAACTTCTGCTTCTACGCTCTCTTCATCAGTCAGCTAGAGCCAAAGAACTATCATGTTGCTTTGAGAGACAATGGATGGGTTGAAGCCATGCAGCTTGAGCTACTTCAGTTCAAAAAGCAGCAAGTGTGGGAATTGGTTCCTCTACCCCCAGGTAAGTGTGCAATAGGCATTAAATGGGTGTTTAGGAATAAAACTGATGAAAATGGGCTTATTGTCAAGAACAAGGCTAGACTGGTTGTACAAGGGTTTTCACAAGAAGAAGGTATTGATTATAATGAACCCTTTGCCCTTGTAGCCAGACTGGAAGCAATTAGATTGTTCTTAGCCTATGCTGCATTCCACAATCTTAAAGTTTTTCAAATAGATGTCAAAAGTTCTTTTTTATATGGAAAAACAAAAGAAGAGGTTTATGTGTGTCAACCACCAGGTTTTAAGGACAATAATATCCTGATTGGGTGTATAAACTTGATAAGGCTCTTTATGGGTTGAAGCAAGCTCCTAGAGCCTGGTATGAAACACATTCAAATTTTCTTCTTAAAAATAATTTCACTCGAGGCTCCATAGATAAAACTTTGTTATTAAGAAAGTGGATCAGCATAAGCTACTTGTTCAAATTTATGTGATGATATTATTTTTGCATCCTCTGATCCCCAGTTGTGTGATGATTTTACAAGTTTAATGAAACAGAAGTTTGAAATGAGTGCAATGGGAGAGTTACAGTTCTTTCTAGGCTTGCAAATAAAAAAAAGGCTGATGGAACCTTCATTCATCAGTCAAAATATACAAAAGATCTTTTGAATAAGTTTGATTTACAAAATTGTAAGCCCTGTTCTACTCCATGTGCAACACCACACAACTGGATGCAGATTAGAAAGGTAAAGCTGTTGATGAAACACTTTACAGATGTATGATTGTGTCCTTGATGTATTAACAGCTTCTAGACCAGATATCATGTTTGCAACTTGTGTTTGGCTAGATTTCAGGCTGCTCCTAAAGAGTCTCATTTGATTGCAGTCAAGAGGATTTTTAGATATCTGCAAGGTACACAATCTCTAGGTCTTTGGTATTCCACTGGACACTCTTGCAAATTAGTTGCTTTTTCTGATAGTGACTAGCAGGGTGTAAGTTAACCAGAAAGTCAACTTCTAGTGGATGTCAATTCCTAGGCAACTGTTTGATTTCTTGGCAGAGTAAGAAACAAACATCTATTGCTACATCCACTGCTGAAGCAGAGTACATTGCTATTGCAAGTTGTACATCTCAGGTACTCTGGCTTCAGAACCAATTATTGGATTATGGTATTACAGAGACTAAGACTCCATTATTAATGGATAGTGCTTCAGCTTTGTGCATTGTCAAGAATCCAGTCCAGCACTCTAGGACCAAACATATAGAGATCAGACACCATTTTATTAGGGATTGTTTTGAAAAAGGTCTAATTGATCCAAAGTTTGTGCCTAGTGCTAATGAGCTTGCAGATATATTTACTAAGCCTTTGGATAGTTCAACTTTCCAAAACCTTGTGTTAAGGCTTGGTATGCTATAGCTAGAATAAGTGACAATTACTGATGATCTCAGTAAACAAGTACTGATGATCATTAGTAACCATGTCATAAATAAGTAATGATTCTGTTAAAAGAAACTGATGCAGTTACAACTACTGATGTCAGTAAAAACAAATAAGTACTGATGTCCTATGAAACAACTAAAAATAGCTAAAAGTCTGATGAGTAAGTGTTGAGGACAGTATGAAATAGCTGAAAAGCTAAGAATTGGCAAAAACTACTGATGAGAATTTTCACTTTAGTCGTTTCCACAAACTACTATTTCACCCTAAACAGCTAATGACAAAACCATGTGTTCAGTAGTTTCACAACTACTAGTTTCACAACTACTGATGACTAACACCAAGTCCTTAGTTGTTTGCACAGCTGATGACAAAACCAAGGTCTTCAGCAGTTTCACAACTACTGATGACTAACACCAAGTCTTCAGTTGTTTTCAAACGTCTGATAGTAAAACCAAGTCTTCAATTGTTTGCATAACAACTGATGACAACACTAACACTTTCAGTCATTTTCTTTTTAGCCTTTTCTTAACCTATAAATACCTGCACTTATAGCCATACATTTCATTAGCCATTTTCTATCCTTTTCTCTCTTAACAATGGCGACCATGGAACTCAAGCCCGACACAACTGTGTTGCCTACCTTCGAAATCGACCTTCTGGAACAAGTTTGATAATGCCATCGATCTTATGGTGGATTCCCAATACCGAACCGCATTTCTTCTGAATCCTACCATATACCCTGATTCCTTAACCCAATTCTGGACCAACGTCTCTGTCACAACTAGTGAGAATGATAGCCAAATCACTCTCTAGTAGTTGGTGAACCAGAAACAGGTGCTCATCACCCCCGACATCATTCGCAAAACCCTAAATTTGCATGATGGCACCTATACTAAAGAATACCCAAAAGGCACCACTTATATGTCTTTCATCAATAACGGGTATGCAGGCGACTTAAGTGCTACAACCATTCTTAAAAAGCACTTCCATGATGCCGAAAGACTTATCTTTCATATGGTGAATGTCTGCCTTGCTTCAAAGACATCTTCTTGGGATCAGATGTCTTCATGATGGCAACAGGTATTGTACTCTATCTTTGAACGCTAAACTCTAAATTTTTCTGAGATAGTATTCATGCAACTAAAGGATCTAGCTCAGAAACCTGTGGCAAACAGATGGCTACTATATCCCAGGTTTCTGATGGTCATAATTTTAAACCAATTAAAATCTGATGGCCTTGTTGGTCTTGGGGTCCTTGCTCCAGCTGTTTTAGCTGAGGTATACTCCAGACATAACTCTGACCCTACTCTTAAAGGGGCTTCCGGATGCTAAAACCCAAGCAGAGGGAACCCACAGCCTCCACTTCCAGATCCAAAGTCCCCGCCAAACCCAAATCCAAAAAGCCCAAAAAGGCTACTCAGGGAGATGAGTCCCCTGAGGATGCCCCTGTACCACCAATACAGGAAGCACATACTGGTTATAACCCCCCAGTTATGTCAGAGACTCAACCTGCTGAAGCCGCACAGGTATCCTCTCCACAGGATCCTGTTGCAACCACAATTGGGGATCCCACATTACTGGAACCTATCTCAATTGAGAGGGTTACCATTGAAGAGCACCTCTCACCCCGGTGCAATCTGCTTCTGACAATCTCCACATGCAACCGCCCCTCAAAGCCCAACACTGATAGTTGCTAAAGTGCTGAGTTAGTTGCATTCCTCACCCCCTCCCCAGAAACCATTAACACTGGGCATACCTCAACCATTGAGGGGGAGAGCCAAAATGCTTCTGATAACCCACAGCACAGGGGTTACAATGTTCAATCTCCAAGTGTAGAAAAGGAGGTTAGAACATCTGGTAAGGCTGCCACTTCTACTGATTCAGCAAATGATCAGGATGAAGTTGGTAACATCTATAAGACCTCACCAGAGGCAACTGCCAACGAAGGACATAGTCCTGAGGCAGGAAGTCCCCAGTACCAAGAACAAGGGGCACATGCTATACTGATCTACACTCAGAGCATGTACATCCTGATTCAATCAGGAGGTCAGGTGATTCAGCAAAGACTGATGATGACCTGGGCTTTTTCTATGATGTTTTAGCCCATAATACCATCCTCGAGAATGAGGTGAGCAGACTCAAAGAGCTGCTAGCCAAAATGTCTCAGGATCAAAGTCCATCTACCCCAATAATCCCACAGATGGCACCTTCACTTGAAGGTTCACCAAACACTTCGCCTACACACTTAACTGAGCCACCAACCACTGCTTTTGGCACCACCTCTCAGGGATAGAACCCCTCTGAGCAGATGGTTGCTACTGTCAAAACTCCTTACCTCTTATCACTCCTATCATTACTAAGATTGTACATAAAGCCATTGATAAGATGATCTCCTCAAATCTACAAACCCTCATTGATGATGTGTTCACAAATCTCTTCTTCTCTGCCTTCAAGCCCCTGATCCCAATGCAACCAAAAGGGGGAGACTAAGGTAGTGAAAGGAAAAAAAGGAAAAGAGTTGATGATGAGAAAGAACCTGTAAAAGAGAAGGAGGTGGAGAAAGAACTGATCTCAGAACAGCTGATCACATATAAAAGAAAGAAAAGTTCTGAGTCCAATCTGATGAAGAAAAATCCTTAGAAGATCTTGTCAAAGATGCTGATGAAGCTCACAGCAGATCCATGGATAAAATTATAGATCAGCTCTTTAGACAGGTCATGACACAGCCACATTAGATACTGAGATCAGAAGGCTAGAAATAGAAGAGATTCAAGCAAGATGGGCTGGTTATAGTGTTGGAAAGGGAAAGATTGGAGATAATGATCAGATTTATTGCAAAATATCTTGGAAGATCATTGATAGAGATAAAGTATGGTCCAGAGATAGTATCTTGGAGATAACCAGAAAATCTGCTCTGCTGGAGGCTACAATAGAGGGTTGATCATCGAAGCACTGGATGAAGCAGGTGCTGGGAAGAGAACTGAAATGGCAAAGCTCTCCAAAGCCAAACTCACCACCAAAATGCTAGATCAGTCTTCTCACACTCCCACTCAAAAACAACCCTCATCTCTAACATCTCCCAAATCTATCCCTAAACCAAAACCACCCACAAAACCAATCCCTTTACCCCAAAAACCACCTCAAACTTTACCCAGTGATACACCCAGAAGGAGGAGAAGGGTGTTGAGGGTAGAAGAAGATGAAGAAGAGGATGATGATGAAGATAGTCTGCCAATATCTGATGTTCTCAAACTTAAAACACTTGAGCACAGAAGTCAACAAATGATTACACCTGACTTGCAAATACAAATGGTGAAGGTAAAATTGAAGCAGAACAGCAGAAGCAGCACGATGAGTAGTTTCTCAAGATGGTTGACAAGGATTTCCCTTAGTCCTCATCCATTCAAGAAATGAAGAAACAAGCTCTGAGGCTGTACACTCTTAGACATACTTTTCAACATCAAAAAGAAAGAGTGCGGATTTGGCCAGACCCCAGGGTAAGTTCTAGAATTCATAAGAATAATATACCAAGTAGATATCATGGCCAAGTGAAGAAGACCTTGAATGCTGCAATTATGTTGGCCATGGTAGTCTCACCCTGGGAAATCATTGAAGAATTCAAGAGAGCTCACAACTCCAAGACAACCCCTCAATCTATTCTTGAGAACAAAATGATCAAGAAGGGGTTGTTATACAAAAGACTTGAAGATCTTCAGAAGAGTGAACTCCAGTTGTTGCTTGAAGGCTCTCACCCTGATGATTTGCATACAGAGAGATCACAACTGTCGAGTTAAAGAATGGGAAGACAGTGAGATACCTGTCTGAGTATTATGGCCCAGAGTTCTTCTTTGAGGGAGAAGCAGAAGAACTCACCAAGGAGGAACAAGTTGTTCTCCTTGAGGCCTATGCTAGTGAGTCTTACAGACTCATTAATGGGAATTAGGTTTCATGGTTGGGACAAGACTCTGTGTCCAGTTTCCCAAGACAGAGTTCACTTCCATTCCTAGCCAATCAAAAGATCAGAAACCTTTTTCCGGCCTGTGCTTAACTGATTACCTCTTAAGCTGATCAGAGGGTGGTTCTTCCAAGAATAAGTGAGATCATCAATAAGTTTAGAGGTTTTGGCTGCATTGGTTCAGGGGGAGTTTATTGGACCAAAAGAACCAATGAGCCTGATCAGAAAAACCTCTAAGTCCCATAGACATTGCAACTGTTGAAGAAGATCACAACAGCTGAAGACATCAGCTGATTACAAGGTCTGAAGACAAGATCTGAAGACAAAGTCTGAAGACAAGATCTGAAGACTTCTACTGAAGACAAAGTCTGAAAGTAAAGTACTGAACACAAAGTCTGAAAGTAAAAGTCTGAAGAACAAAGACTGAAGACCAAAGTGATCAGTAGTTGTCACAACAGCTGAAGTTATTAACTTCAGTAGTTGTGATGGTTTCCTTTCAGTACTTGTAATTTACTTTTCAGTAATTATAGTTTCAGTAGTTGTAGCTCAGTAGTTTTATGTTTTTATACTTAGCATTCTCTGAGATGTAATCAGTAGTTGAGACATTTTCAGTAGTTTGCATAGTTTCAGTAGTTTGTATAATTCTGTTAGATGTCACTATCAAGTGACATCAGTAGACGTCACATTCCCTATATAAGGAATGTTGACCTAGTTGTAACGTGTGACATTCAGCCACCACGAAAGCATATGAATGAAATATTCCTTTTGCAGAATTCTCTCTCTATAACCGTTTACTTTTCATTGAATATCAATTGTGTTCTTGCGAATTGTCTAATTCATTGTTCAAATTCCGCAGCAATCAACTCTAATTAATCAAACTTTGATCACTGATCCTAACAACACTTGATTCATTAAGTTCATTAAAGCAGTTGGCGTGTTAGTCAAACCAAAATACATAACGAGAAACTCGTAGTGTCCATAGCGAGTGCGAAAAGTTGTTTTAGGGACATCCTACTCTTTCACCTTTAACTAATGGTAGCCAGATCGAAGATCTATCCTCGAGAACCAACTGCCACCCTGGAGCTGATAAAAAACTATCGTCAATTCTCGGTAACGGGTACCAATTCTTCATTGTCAACTTGTTTAGCTCACGGTAGTCTATACACATCCTCATACTACTGTCTTTCTTCTTCACGAATAACACCGGAGCACCCAAGGTGAGATACTTGGTCTAATTAACCCCTTGTCCAGCAAATCTTGTAGTTGCTCATCAGCTCCTTCATCTCAGTCGGAGCGAACCGATACGGTGCCTTAGCTACAGGTTGGGCACCCAGTATCAAGTCAATCTGGAACTCGATTTCACGGTCAGGTGGCACTCCTGGTAAGTCTTCGGGAAACACATCTAGAAAGTCAAACACAACCGGTACATCGGATAGTTGTGGCGTTGGTGTTTCCACATCCTTTACATAGGCCAAGTAAGCACTACATCCACGCCTCATACACTTTCCCGCCACCGCCATTGAAATCACTTTCGGGGTCGTAGTGACTCAATCACCATAAACCATCACCATACTCCCGTCAGGTGCTGTTAACCGAATCATCTTCTTTCGACACATAATATTGGCCTCGTAGTCCACCAACCAATCCATTCCTAGGACTACGTCAAATCCGCCTAAGGTCATCACAAATGGTCTAACGGGAAACTTGTGACCTTCTAGTTCTATGTCACAACCCTCTATCATCTCAGAAATCCTAGTAGACTTACCTATGGCAGTTTCTACATCAAATGGTGTACCTATATTCTTACTAATAACAGGAAATTTAGCATAGAAAGCAGCAGAAATAAAACTTTTACTAGCACCAAAATCAAATAACACAGATGATAAAGTTTGATTTACTAGAAACGTACCTGAAACAACATCAGGGTCCATCCTAGCCTCCTCCTGCGTCATTGTGAATGCTCTGGCACTCGCCCTCTGCCCTTCAGTCACGGTCGTCTTCTTCCTTGCTCAAGAACTTTCAACCCTCGGCTTCGTGTAGTCTCTGCTCATATGGCCCTTCTCGCCACAAGTATAACACCTCCTTACCCCACAGTTCTTTGCCACATGTCCGGTCCTCCCGCAACCGAAACAGACATTGGATCCCACTCTACATTCCCCAGTGTGCTCTCGTCCACACTTGACACACCTCTTTGACCCCGCACTGGATGTGACCACACGTCAGTCATCCACCGGTGCACCTTTGTTGTTTGGAGCGGCTCCGCCACGTCCAAATCGCTTTCTGTTCAAATTCCGATCACCACTACCTTTGTTGTTGGCTTCAGCCACCACCATCGTCCACTCATCATACAATCTTCCTGCTAGATCAACCGCCGACCTAAACCTGCTCGATCGGGCTGCGATCATGTGCCTGCGGACATCCGCCGGAAGCCCTAGATATATATCCTAATCTTTCGTGACGAGGGTGTCACTTGATCTGGCACCAGCTGTGCCATCTCGTTGAACTTAGTGGTGTATTGCTGATATGTCATCGTTCCCGCTTCCAGCTGCAAGAACTCTCTTTCGACCTTGTCCATCTCTCAGTAAGGACAAAACTCCTCAATTATCAGCTTCTTCAACTCTGCCCACCTCATCCTCCCGATAGCCCTACTACCCTTAGCTTGGACAATATTGTCCTACCAATATAAGGTTGAGTCCATAAATGAGTGGGTAGCAAACTTCACCTTCTAGTCCTCTCGGCACTCGTTGATATTTAGTAAGCTTTCATCTCTCTCACCCATCGATGAGCAGCAGCAACAGTGCCATTACCATCGAAGGTCAAGGGCTTGCATCTTTGAAATGCCCCATAGTTACAGCCTCGTGTCGCCTCCGGCGCAGGCCCTTCTTCCTCCTCTTCTTCCTCCTCATCCAAGAAATCCATCTTAGTCTCGGTTCGTCCCCCTTCGCCCGTAGGCCTACTCCTTTCCTTTCTCTCCCCCTCCCGTACAGCCTTTATCACTTTTGTCACCACAGACGGTAAGATCATCTGCATGACCTGATGCACCTATTCCACAACAGCCTCTTCCACATGAAGCCTTCGATGATCTACCACCGGCCATCCTCTAACACACTATAAGATTCAAACACCAACACGGTCATTCAAGGAAACAAGTCAGTTTATGTCAAGTGTAGTAAGTCCCTAATTACAGTGGCCAGTTGTGATTAGCCACTTAGTTTACTCTTCATAGGCCAAGCATTACAATTGGTGGTACAATTCTCTAATATGTTGGTTATAAATGAGGTCTTTTGTGCGAATGAATTATTTGTGGAAAATTGGTGGTACAAGGAGTTTTACAAAGACAAATAATATATTACGAGGAGATGCATTCTCCTGGTGGATGTAATAATGTACCAACACTCCATTATTCTCGTAGTACAAAGAGAGAATTCATATGCGTAGTATGAATGTCTTGATTCACTAAACTTACATTAAACTCCATGAATGATTATTGCTATAACATGTAAAGTGAGTTCTCGAGAACATATTATTATATATATATCCGGATCCGAATGCATTATGTTTATTGTATATGTTATTGTATTGAACATTACTTAAACTCCTCATGAGTTTTCAAAAGCAGTTGAGTCTTTATAACGTAATTGGAAACGTTTTAAAGATGTAAATCTTATGCAGCAATAAACACATACAAATGAAATTATGGTTGTTGATGATTGTTATTCAATGAATCTATATACAAGAAAAGTGTGATATATATGTTGGAAGTTTATTTGATGAAACCTTTACATATGATACAAAATATCATGTGTTAAAGATGAAAAGTTTATGTGCCAAAATTCTTGATGATTTTATGCACATAACTAATTAGTTAAATACCAAATGAAGTTTGTGAATGATCGTAAATACCAAAAGCATTAACATCAAAACTCCAAGAAATGTGTTATGTAATTGAATATGAATTAATAGTAGTAGAGGTGAGTGTGGTATAATCAACTCGCCGATTATCTTGAAAAGAAATATTAATGGATGCAGTTCGTCCATGTGCTTTTATGAAAAGAACAACATGATGTGCATAAGTATCATATGATATGGTGATGATATGTTTGTATCTTTTTAATGGGTTAAAAGAGTTCAAATTATTGAAAGAATAATTTAAAATGAAAGATGAAGTTACAAATTTATGATTTGATATGTTGAATAACATTTGTGTTGTATCACTCAATTAAACTATATCAAAAAAATGTTGAAATATTTAACATGGATTAAACTTGTCATTTTAAATACGCTAAATATTTTCCAATCATCTTTTATCAAATAAAAAAAATATCTAGACGTTTCTAGTTCATTGCAATTGATATATAATTATTTCTTTCTAGTTATACACGATTAGATAGATTATTTATATCGTGTCCAATGAATAGACAATTGTAAGGCCCCATTCCCGGGAAGCCTCAAAGTTGGTTAATCATAACATAAAATCATTTTAGTAACAAAACAACATAGCAAAAATAATTAGACATTCATTTAAAACTTGGTAATCATGTTGTACTCATACATTTGTCCTTCGTTTGTAAATAAAACATAGTACTTTTTCATAAAATTACAATAAAAGATTTCACAAACAAGAATGCCATCCATAGCTCTTCAAGTAGCCCCCAGGTGCCATCCTCAGTGTCAACAATTTACCTACCAACTATTATACATAAAAGTCTGCTTCGTTGAGTGAGTTCTAGCTTTTAGTTACTATAAGAAAATATAAACTTTATCCATCATATAATGACCATGAATACATCATAATACATAACATTTGCGTCTTAATAAGCATGTTTATTATCTTTCATTCTTTCATTATCTTTCACTTCATCATCAACGAGATTGCACAAAGCAAGAGCTCCATGTTGATCGACAACGAATGTCGATCCTTGCCGGTACACATCATCATGGTAGCTAACCCCCAACAGTTGATCCACACTACAAGGCACATAGTCCGCTCATGAATACGGTTCAATAATCATACATCATATTCACGTAGGTGAAGTCAATCATAGCGCTTGCAATACTTTTCATCATCAAACGGGCCTATGGGTAACATTTATTAAGTTTCACTTTTCATTACTATCATCTTCAATTTTATTATATAATACTTAAGTTATTAAGTACATAGCATGCCAAGTACTAGTTATCATAAAACATAACCGACCCTCCACAGGACAACGGGGGTTCGGGGGCGGTAGCCCCTAACAGCGGGGTCCTATGGGCAGCAATCCCTAGTGGGGTCTATGTTGGATTCTTTATGCCCAAGACACATAGAATATTGATGTGGTTAGTACATTATGATCCAAGTCGGGTCATACCCAATAACAAGCTTAGCAAACACCAATTAATATTTAATTGATGATATAATCATGCAATTAAATAATTGGTGTAATTATTTAATTGCATGATCATATCATCAATTAAATATTAATTGGTGTTTGCTAAGCTTGTTATTGGGTATGACCCGACATGGATCATAATGTACTAACCACATCAATATTCTATGAACAACATTACAAATAATATCCATGGACAAAATATCCTTATAAGTTGTTCAATCTCATATGCAACTTATTTAGAAAACTCATTTTCTAAATTGGTGTAATTATTTAATTGCATGATCATATCATCAATTAATATTAATTGGTGTTTGCTAAGCTTGTTATTGGGTATGACCTGACTTGGATCATAACGTACTAACCACATCAATATTCTATGTGTCTTGAGCATAAAGAATCTAACAGTCTAAGGGGCAACGCCCTTGGCTGGGGTCGCACTACCACGTCAGCGTGAAATTTTTTTATTGTTACACTTTTGTATATCACTTTTAATATATAAAAATTGATCTTCCTATTAAAATCTCATAAAATGTCAGTCATTTAAAAACGTATATTTAGTATGCATAATAACCCCAAAACATGGAAAAACTTAGTAATAAGGGGATCTAGAACTAACTTGGATACCATGAGCAATTTCTAAACTAAGATTTCTAAGCTAGGATCACACTACACAGCCTGCAAATAAGTTAAAACTTAAAGGGATTAATTTCTGCCTAAATTCGCTACTAATTTCACTGCCAGAAAAGCAGTTTCGCTGCCAGTTTCGCTAACAGTTTCACTACCAGTTTCGCATGGCAGTTTTACCCAACTTTCGTTGGAATTCCATGATTGCAATACTATAGTTTCGCAGAAAACCCACAGTTTCGCAGCTTGAATATGCAAATTCGCTGGATGCACAGACAGTTTCGCACATCGCATAAAAATTACGAACCAGCATGTTTTTAACCCAAAATCGTAACTTTTTACGCCAAATCTCTTAGTTATCATCCATGAGGCTATATCTAAGCTTTTTACATGTTTCATACGTAAAAATGTGACATTTATGCGATTCTTTGCAACTTTTCAAAACCCAAAACCCTAGAATCCAGGTTTGATCTACAGAAGGGTTTAAAGGTTGATTCTTACCTGGATTTGTTGCTCCTTCTTACGGTTTGATGCTTCAACACTCAAATCTTCAATCTTTCTACCTTTGAAGCTCCAAATCTTGAGTTCTCTTCATTTTCTCTCAAACTTTGTTAATTTAAGTATTTTAATATTTCCAAGGTATGAAAAATATAAGTTTATATTTACTAACACATCAAAACAAGTTTAGTTAGCATTGCATATGCAGTTAATATAACATAATTTTGAATCTTTTGGTGTTTGTTTATAAAGTTAGGGCACTAAAATTCATTGAAGATGTTACATCATTGATGAGCTTCCGCAATATCACAGTTGAGATCACCGACGAATCATCAACTTCATAGAAGATCAACGGTTATCACTTAAATGATGTATACACAAATGAGGGGGATTATTATTCAAGTTGCACTCTTTTTCCCTTTACTAAAGTTTTGTCCCATTGGGTTTTCTTAGTAAGGTTTTTAATGAGGTAACATAGTTGATGAAAACAGGGGGAGTTAATACGCGTTGCACTCTTTTTTCTTTAGCTATGGTTTTGTCCCACTAGGTTTTCCTAGCAAGGTTTTTAACGAGATAGCATATTCGAGTGTATTAAGTTGATAACCAAGAGGGAGTGTTATAAATATTATTTATTGTGGTTATCAACAATTATATAGATAGACTTTATTAGAGATATACTTATCATATTATTCAAATTGTTTTGGAGTTATAAAAGCGTTATGTTTCCTACTGCTATAAATACCCCTTGTATCTTATTTGTAAAGATCAATCAATAATATAAACCTCTCTCCTTATATCTTTCTTCTCATATTATTATTGCTATTAGGTTAGTCTCATAACAATTTTGTAAAGTTAAACTTTATAGTCCACTATCCAAAAAATTAGATGTGAAAACCATTATCATAACATTAGTTGTTGCTTAATGCGAAAGATCCACATACGTCCAATTGGATGAAACGACTCGGGTGGAACTAGCTCCCATGTTCCATTTTGAAGCAATGCGTTGTACTCATCATCCATCGTCTTACACCAAAGAGGGTTTTTAGAGGCTTGGGTGTGTGGTAGGTTCTAAGGTGGATGGTATGGGATGGAGAGTTATGATATTGACAAGATTTTCATTATAATATTTGGGGTTAGGCTTTCTGTTTCGAGGTGGTAAAGGGGATGGTATAGTTGGGTTTGTTAGGGAAGGGGAGTAGATGGAGTAGGAGTGGGTGGTATAGGTGGGGTTAAAGGAGAATTTGGCACATGACTAGATGAAGAGGTGGAACTAGATGGTTTTATTGGTTCTGTTGAGGTGGAGGGTTGAAAAGTGTGGAAGGATATTTAAAAAAAGGAGTGGGTGGGTTCTAAGGTGATGGGAGGAAGTTGGACAGTAGAGTGTGGAGTGGAAGGTGGTGGTTGGAATTTTGAGCTTGCATGGGGTTTGAAGGTTGCATGAAAGTGGGTGAGGGAAGTTTAGCGTAAAGAAATTCATTTAGAGATGGAGTAGACACTTGAAATGTTGAGTTTTTGTAAGGAAAGTGATTTTCTATGAATTCCACATGGGGAGAGTGATAAAGACGGTGAGTTTCAAGATGAAAACATTTGTAAGCGGATTTGGCGGTGGAGTAGCCTAGAAGAGACACGGAGCGGATCGAGGATGAAATTTTTTTGGTGAGTATGGTCGGAGCCATGGGTAACAGAGACAACCAAATGATTTAAGTTTGGTGTAAGTTGGTGAATGTCCATAAAGATAATCGAAAGGAGGTTTGTTGTTAAGTGTGGCTGTTGGAAACTGATTGATGAGATGAACGGCCGTTTGAAAAGCATGAGACCAAAATTTGAGGGGAAGCCCGACATAGTGATTAATGCTACCCCGGTTTCCACAATATGTCGATGTCGACGTTCAGCGATCCCATTTTGTTCAGGTGTATGGGGTGGTATGGTAAAATGGGAGATTCCCATAGACAGAAACAAAGAAATTAGCCATTGATATTCTCCACCATTGTCGGTGAAAATTGAAATTATCGAAGTGTGAAAATATTTCTCTACTTAGAGTTTAAATTGTGGAAATAGTTTTGAAACATCATACTTATATTTCATTGGATACAACCAAACATATTTCAAGTAATAGTCAACAAAAAGAAGAGCTTTGCCTTCGGAAGTGGAACTTTTACTTTGTCTTTGGAAGAACTCTACTTCCTTTGGAAGTTCCACACTTGGCTTCGAAAGCCTTTGTAAGCAGCACCAAAATTTGTCTAAGTGATTTGGTTTTGGTTGCACCAGCCTTCTTCTTGATCCAACAAACTCCCCTAGGCTGATATTATCAAAACCTCACTTGTTTCTGCTCGTCAAAACTTTCAGCACCAGGGAGAGTAAATACTTATCAATCTCTTTGTTATTCCCTGATGTAGTGCTAAGAAGTTTGTACAAATCTTTTGTTGACAGGATTTCCAGTCTATCGCCCTGAAGTTTGTACTTATCAGTCTCTTCTTCTGGATGGTTTCAAGGGAATTTTCTTTTTCTTTAGAATTTTAACTGCTTTTGCTTTCGAAGCCATTTTCCCTTCGGAAGAAGGAGTTTCTTCTGAAGACAACCTAGCTTCAGAAACTAGCTTTCCCTTTTTCATCACTTGGACCATCTGATAAGGTCCAAACAAGAAACCTTCCCTGACTCCTTCCTTTCTAACATTATTTGCATAATGTGTGCCAGCAGGAGTGTAGTAACAATCTTTAGCCATGTGGTTTTTCAAACCACACATTATGCATGTAATGTTAGTCTTTTGGGAGCTTGTAGGTTGTTGTTTCTTAGTCTTTCTCTCTTTGTCAATAACCTTTCCCTTCAACTTTTGATCCTTTGGTAAGACAGGAGTGCTGGTACTGTAATCCTTTCCTGAATCAAAAGTACCTATCACCTGGAATCCAGTTCAGATAAAGACACCCTTTTGTTTTGGGTCAATCACCAGCTTAGACTCAGCCACTTTCTTAGCCGTTCTTCTGGCAGCTTTAGCTCTGCTTCTTCGGGCTTTGATGGTAAGTGTTTGATATTCACTAGGAGAGGTGGGTAGATTTACCTGTTCCTTTGCTGTGGTGGCCACTATTGTTGCATCATTCTTCAACTTATGTGAAGAAGGGTCAGCAGCCGAAACTCTGGCTCTTCAGTACCACATCTAGGTTGTATTATGGACTCATAAGAATATGGTGGAGCAATTTCATTGGTCCCTAACCCTCCTTTATTCTGGTAACAGATTTTGGAGTGGGAGGATGATGCAATAATAGCTTGGAAGTTTTGCTAAAAAATAGCATACTTCCAGGCTTGAGCCGTAGCGGTGACAAGATGGGCTTGAGCCTCAGACAATTTGGATATTAAATCTTTTATTTGAGTCTTGTAATTGGTGTGTTCATGTTTTAATAGGAAAACAGTTTTCTCTAACTCTTCAATTTTCTTTAGATAGTCATGTTCAACCCTTTTAAAATCAGATTTCAAAACATTTAAAGACTCAATATCAGATTTAATTTCCCTATTGTAATCCTGATATAATTTAACCTTAGCTATGCAGGCGGGAGTACAGAGATGTTCATATACCTGGTTATCATCTGTTCCGCCCATGAGAGCTTGAGCAGGAGTCACATCCTGAACCATAAAGCTCCAGTCAACTTCTTCAGCCATTGCAGGTGTTTCAGTTGACTTTCCAGTGGGCTTTGATGAAGAGGTATGTGTGGAGGCCTGTGGGGTTCCCGGGTTTGATTTGGGAGCCTTGCATTCCCTTGCAAAGTGACCAAGTTGGTTACAGTTGTAACATTTGGCCTTGGTCTTGGCAAACCCAAACTTGCGGGCAGTTGGGTTTTGTGGGAATTGCCTTCCAGTTCTCTTAAAGAACTTCTTTGCTCTGTAGGTTAAAAGAGCCATCAGTTGGACGATGTCCACATACGCTACATCATCTGGACTAAAACACTCTAGATCGTCAAAACAGTATTGAAAATCACTAGAGTGTCTGTTGAGACCTTAGAGTCTTAGGAAAAGTGATGCATGGTCCAGAAGAGCAGGATGGATGTTGGTTGTATGTCAGGTATTGCTGAGGTTGTGCGGTACTGAGCCTTCAGCAACCATTAAAGCGTTGCTAGCAGGAAGACTCAGAGGTCTGCTTGTTTGGTGGCCCTTCTTACTCTCCATCTCCAACCGGTATCCATCAAGGATGCCATAGAGTTCAGTCATGGTAAGAGTGTTCAAGTTCTCTATCCTCTTGATAGAGACATAGTAGAATGTCCACTTATTTGGAAGAGCACTCATGAATTTTCTTGTGAGATCTCTGAGTTTAGGAGTGATCTTCACAGACTGAAGTGAAGAAATAAATTCCATGTACCTGAAATACTGCTGGCTGAGGGTCTCTTCAGCAATATAAGTGAAGTTCTCGAACTGCTGCTTCAGTGAGTCCTTCTTGGAGTCGTTAGATCTTGAATACATCTAAGCAAGTTCATCGAACAATTCTTTATCAGACTTACAATGCTCAAACCCCACCATGATGGAGTTGGGTATTGCAGTCATCAGAATGGTCATTGCATTGCTGTCAACGTCCTTTTTCTTCCAGTCTTCGTCAGAATAATCTTCAATAACTTTTTGTATCATGGCACCGTTTCCACCAGGCGCTGCCACCTTGGGTTTATACGGGCCGTTGACAATGGAGTTCCACATTTTGTTGTCTTGGTATCTACTAAAGCCTTCCATTCTTCTGCTCCAAGACCTGAAGTTTTCCGGAGTAATGATAGGAGCTTTGGTCATGGTTCCCATCTCTACTTCGGATTTGTTAAGAGCCATTTTTGTGTGACTTGTAAGGAGGAGGGAAAAGTAGGTTGATTTGGATGGTTAGATCTCACAATCAAGAGCCTGAAGAGCTCTTATACCAATTGCAGGATCGGTTTGTGTCACTAAACATTTTAATTTCTCTCAAACTGACTTAAACAACACTCTCGATGAAAGCAAAGTCTTTAAGAGTTGATAACAATATAATAAGTAATAACAAAATACAAGAAGTAATTTTCAAGATACTTGCATATATTGCTTCTCAACTCAAAAATTACAAGACTCTTACAAGCATGTGTTTATGAGTTACAATGAGAACCTATATACAATACTACCTACAGCAGGATATACTTTGATACCAGCTAGAATCCTCTAACTAAAGCAAATACTACAAAGCTATAGTTTAAGGTATCTCTATAAGACTTTATCTGAGATATGGTAGTCAGGACATGTCCCTAACTTACCTTTTGTCACCAACTAAAGTTGGTAACTTATACTAACATAAAAAGGTGAACAGTCGAATAAAGTATGGTCAACTAAATGGCTCTTTGAGAAAACGCCATGTAGTATCAGAGGTCTGCAGCGGAGTGTCAGAGACCATACTTATGTCCACTGATTCATAGCAGTGTCTTCTGAAGGTTAAATTGCTTTGGAAGAACAAGTACTTCCGGAGCCACTTATACTTTGAAGAGGCTGCTTCTTCCGAGGCTTGAGAACTTCTTTTTTCTTCATACTTCGAAAGTAGCCTTCTGATTTCTTCCTTTGAGACTTCATCTTCGAAAGTGAATACTTTATCTTCTGAAGTAGAGCTTTGCCTTCGGAAATATAACTTTTACTTTGTCTTCGGAAGAACTTTACTTCCTTCGGCAGTTCCACACTTGGCTTCAGAAGCCTTTGTACGAAGCACCAAAATTTTTCTAAGTGATTTGGTTTTGGTTGCACCAGCCCTCTTCTTGATCCAACAGGGGAGTATTGTTGGGATTCAACAATGAAATAAACTGAAGCTTACCAAATCATAATTACAGCCAACTGGAGATCTCATTGTACAAGTTCAAAGACCAAGTTGATTATCAAAAGAAAACAAATACAAGAAAAAGTCAACATCAAGACAACAAGAAAAGTCAAAATTAGATCATGATGTAATATTAGTATAAATAGACCACAAGTGCATTTTTGCAAGTGTGGCTTTTTGTGTGTGTTTCTCATGGTGTGAATCACCACCAAGGAGAAATCCTCTCTTTTGGGTGGGTTTGATTTCACTAGCCATCAATGATTCTCATTATAACTTGTTTACCAACATCAATGAAATTATAACATTATTATTATCCATCTCTTTGTTCTTTGATTCACACACGTCCACCCATCTTAAATTTTATTTCTAGATCTGAACGAGATGAATCCTAAGATCCAAGCTCAACGAATCTGAAATATTGATATGGCAATTTCATCCCGATCCACCATATTCAGAGGCGGAGTGGAGAGACGAGCGATCGGATGTGACGTGATGTGAGGCACCACTATCCAGGGCCGGCCTAATTGCATATCTAGCCCAAACTAGGGCTGTGGGCCACCGAAAATATCAAGGCCTCAAATTTGTAAAAAATATATATGTATGAAGTATGTGTGAATTGGACTAAACTTGGGCATCAGAATCATCAACACAAGTCATTAAAGCTCCAAACCCCTTTGGTGTTCACACTACAACTTTTGCCTTCTTTTACACCTCCCAAAATTACCGCTTATTTCACCAAGAAAACCAAGGTCGAGGTGGATCAAGACATCTCTCATACTTGGTAATAATCAAGCATTCAAGCATGGTTACAAGAGTGTGACGATTACAACTTATAGTATATGGTTCGATTGGATATATCGGTAAATCCAAACTGTGAGGGTGCGATGATTGTAAGTTTGTTGTTTCCGATTAAAAGTGTAACCCTTACAAAAAGTGTTGTGGTTGTGTTACTTAGTGTTTTGTAAATATGTGATTGAGCAAAGAAAGGGTTTTCGGCTAGGATTGGATTTTCTTTGGGTGATTTGAGCAACTGGCGACGAACGACTTTGGCCAGGGGGCATAAGGGCAGCAAACGACTAGGGCTACAGGGCGTAAGGGCTGCGAATGATCAGGCTAGTGTTTCTAAGTTTAATGAATTACAGATTTATTTGATTGTTTCTGAATTGTTTTCTAGATTAGGATAGGATTTCGTTAGTGTTTCTGTTTTGATTTGAATCTAGACTACTGAATTTGCTACATGAAACTTAGTTTATTCGATTATCTTATTGCTTTATAGTATTTGCTTTAGTTAGAGGATTCCAGATGGTATCAAAGTATATCCGACTATAGGTAGTATTATATGCAGTCTCTCATTGTAACTCATAAGAACATGTTTGTAAGAGTCTTGTAATATTTGAGTTGAGAAGCAATATATGCAAGTACCTTGAAAATTACTTCTTGTGTTTTGATATTACTTATTATATTGTTATCAACTCTTAAAGATTCTGCTTTCATCGAGAGTGTTTGTTAAGTGAGTTTGAGAGAAAACCAAGTGTTTAGTGACAAAAGCGATCCTGCAATTGGTATCAGAGCTTTTTAGGCTTTTGATTGTGTGATCTAACCATCTAAATCAACATGTTTTCCACTCCTCCTTACAACTTTTACAAAAAGTGGCTCTTAACAAATCCGAAGTAGAGATGGGAACCATGACCAAAGCTCCCATCATTACTCCTGAAAACTTCAGGTCTTGGAGCAGAAGAATGGAAGGCTTCATCAGATACCAAGACAACAAAATGTGGAACTCCATTGTCAACGGCCCGTATAAACCAAAGGTGGCATCACCTGGTGGAAACGGTGACATGATAGAAAAAGTTGTTGAAGATTATTCTGACGAGGACCGAAAGAAAATGGACATCGACAGCAATGCTATGACTATTGTGATGACTGCAATAGCCAACTCCATCATGGTGGGGTTTGAGCATTGTAAGTCTGCTAAAGAATTGTTTGATAAACTTGCTTAGATCTATTCAAGCTCCAACGACTCAAAGAAGGACTCACTGAAGCAGCAGTTCGAGAACTTCACTTATATTGCTGGAGAGACCCTCAGCCAGCAGTATTTCAGGTACATGGATTTTATTTCTTCACTTCAATCTGTGAAGGTCACTCCTAAACTCAGAGACCTCACAAGAAAATTCATGAGTGCTCTTCCAAATGAGTGGACATTCTACTGTGTCTCTATCAAGAGCACAGAGAACTTGAACACTCTTACCATGACTGAACTCTACGGCATCCTTGATAGATACCGGTTGGAGATGGAGAATAAGAAGGGCCACCAAACAAGCAGACCTTTAAGTCTGCCTGCTAGCGACACTTTAATGGTTGCTGAAGGCTCAATACCCCCACAACCTCAGTAATACCTGACATACAACTAACAGCCATCTGCTCGTCTGAACCTTACATCACTTTTCCTGAGACTCCAAGGTCTCAACAGGCTTAACACAACTCCTTTTAGGACAGTTGTGCCTTTGTCTTAGGAAGTGGGCACTCTGGTGAATTTCAATATTGTTTTGATGATCTAGAGTGTTTTAGCCCAGACGATGTAGAGTATGTGCATATCGTCCAACAAATGGCTCTTTTAACCTATAGAGCGAAGAAGTTCTTTAAGAGAACTGGAAGGTAATTCCCTCAAAACCCAACTGCCATTGGGTTTGACAAGACCAAGGCCAAATATTACAACTGTAACCAACTTGGTCACTTTGCTAGGGAATGCAAGGCTCCTAAATCAAACCCGGGAACCCCATAGGCCTCCACACATCCCTCTTCATCAAAGCCCACTGGAAAGTCAACTGAAACAGCTGTAATAGCTCAAGAAGTTGACTGGAGCTTTATGGTTCAGGATGTGACTCCTGCTCAAGCTCTCATGGCCGGAACAGATAACAACCAGGTATATGAACATCTCTGTACTCCTGCCTATATAGCTAAGGTTAAATTATATCAGGACTACAGTTGGGAAATTAAATCTGATATTGAGTCTTTAAACGTTTTGAAATCTGATTTTAAAAGGGCAGAATCTGACTACCTAAAGAAAATTGAAGAGTTAGAGAAAACTGTTTCCTTAACAAAATCTTTGTCACTAATCAATCTAAGTATGTTAATGACATCTTAGAAAGATTTGAGATGAAGGATTGCAAGCCAGCCAAGACACCCATACCCAGAAACCATAATCTTTGTCCTGGCCTTGAGGGGGAGGATACTGATTAACATCAGTATAGGGTGATTATTGGTTCTCTGATGTATCTTACAGCCAGTAGACCTGATATTATGTTTGCAACTTGCATCTATGCAAGATATCAGGTTGCTTCAAAGGTGTCTCACCTAGCTGCTGCCAAGATAATCCTCAGATACATCAAAGGAGCACCTAAACTATCTCTCTGGTATCCTAGAAACAATGATTTTAATTTCTATGGATACTCTAATAGTGACTATGTTGGCTGCAACATTGACAAGAAATCAACATCAGGAGGATGTCAATTTCTTGGTGGAAGGATCATCTTATGGCAATGCAAGAAACAATCATGTGTCTCTACATCAACTGCTGAAGCTGAATACATTGTTGCTGCTAGTTGTTGTGCTCAGTTGCTGTGGATTCAAAATCAGATGTTGGACTACGTATTAAACCGTATGAGTACTCCTATTCATATTGAAAACAATTGTGCTACCTCTATCGCTAAAAATCCAATAAAGCACTCCAAGACAAAGCACATTGATATCAGGTACCAATTCATTAGAGATATTCATGAAAAGAATCTAATTAAACTAATCAAAGTTGATTCAAATAAACAATATGCTGATCTGTTCACCAAAGCCTTTGATGAACAAAGATTTAAGTATCTTATAACAGCTATTAGGATGATAAACATTGATTAGATTACCTCTTTTGAAAACCTTTTAATGTGTAAATTCTTAAGTCAATACAAATTAAGCCTTATTACAAAAGATCTCTTTGAAATCTTCTAAGTATAAATTTCTTCCGAAGAGAAATTAACCCTCGGAAGTTATTTTCATATCTTCCGAAGCAAAATTCTCCATGGATAATTTTCTTCTCGGAAGAGTTTTTAGTCTCGGAAGAAGCGATTGATTTCATATCAGATCTACTTCCGAAGCTTACAAAATCTCTCCCTTCGGAAAGCAATCTCTACTCTCGGAAGTAAACTTTACCTTCGAAATAGGAATTGCCTTCGGAAGACAAATTACCTTTGGAAATGGTTTATATTCGGAAGAGAGATTTTACTGTGTAACAGAAATCCTTGGGCCCCACACTGTAAAAAGCAAGGATTTTATTAATGATGTCGGATTATTTAACTGAATTAAACCTTACCACCCCTGTCACTTCATCCACTAAACCGTCATTTCACCTTATCCTTACACTTTACCGCCATTCCACCCTCTTTTAAATTATCCCGACTGTTCACTCTCATCTTCTTACCACAAATTTTACAGCCCTAAAAGTTTTCTTGCTTCCAAATTCACCCAAACTCAAACTGCTTTACCTTCACTTTTACAATGGCCCTAAATCCTCAACACAACCAAGTTGCACTTCTTGATTCTTCAAGAGATGTAGACTTCTTTGAAATCATCTCTTTCCTCACCCAATCATCCTACTACATAGCCTTAACTGCTAATCCCATAGTTTACCTCAACCACATGACTGAATTTTGGGGAAATAGTCAGGTCGAAACCTAAATGGGGTTTGTGTAATACAATCTGACATTTGTAGCCAAGAGTTGGTCATCTCTGAACAACTCATTAGGGAGCATCTGGAGATTCATGATGAGGGTTCCCCTACTGAGTTCCCCAAGGCAGATTTAGACAACACCTACATCCTCATAGGATATGGTGGAGATGTGAGCAGGTCGACTGTCTACAAAATCAACTTCTCTTACAATTGGAAGTTCCTCCTGCACATTGTCCTTCACTACTTGTCAAACAAATCTGGGGGATGGGATCAAATCCCATATGAACTAGGGTGCCTAGTTCATGGATTGGTGTGAGGTCTGCGCTTCAACTACTCAAGATTTGTGCTGCTCAATCACATTAGAAATCTTCAGAGGGAAACATTCTTTATGTATCCCAGATTTCTTCAGCACATCTTTAACTGTGAGTTGGACCATAGTCGGCTTGTTTGTGTAGTCACTCTGTCTGTCCCTTACATGAGGCCAACCATCTTCAAGACATTGAAGAGGGTATCCACCAACTTCACTGGAAGGTACACTTCTTTACCTCCTAGTATGACTGAGCACATCGCTCCTAGTGACATCCCTATTCACCCCACAGGTGATGAACCCACACCAGGAATTGCAACCACAATGCCAACACTACCTTCTCCTCCCATCACTATTACCTACACAAGACGCCCCAAATGAACCCTTGTTCAGTCTACTCTAATTAAACAAGCTCCTCTTGTTCAATCTAAAAAGGCTAGAGTGGAACATTGGGCTCCCGCTCAGTCTGAGGTCTCACCTTCCTTCCCTATTGACCTCAATATGGGTCTTGAGTCTCCTCAATCTCAAACCCATGAGCCCATACCCAATCTGAAAGCCCTCAGAGTGAGTCTTTACACTCCTCTAAGCAGCCAATAAGGGACAGCCCAATCAGAGGCTTAATGCTTGTAGACATTGACCAAGGTCCAGGGTCAGTAGGTTTAACCTTCTTATCTTTCACTGACCTTCTTTCTAAAACTGATGAAGAGATAATATCTCTCCATGGCATTGATGTTGATCTACAACACCCTCTCCAAGATCAACAGAGCCTAGAAAGATCTCGTATCTCTAGCCCCCATCAGAAAACCATTACTGAGGTAAGTCCCACTGATGTGGAGGGAACTCATATAGATTCAGCTGCCACTACAGAAGGTGCCTCAATGGACCCTATGGAAAATGGTAACGATTCTAAGACTAAATCGGCGGCAACCATGCCTTTTGATGACTCTACAAGAGACATCACTAAGCAAGGGAAACCAGGGTGCCAAGAAACCACATCTGGTGGTGAGGCTGAACATACTAGGTATGTTACCTCATCTCCACGTGATTCTTTAAAAGAAGATGAGGGAAGCATGAAACTCTTCATTACAGACCTACTATCTAAAGTCTCAAACCTTGAATCCAAGGTTAGGACTTTGGAAGAAAGGTCCGCCACTCAGCAACTTGAGATTCACAATCTCAAGGCTCAACTAGCTGAGAAACAGATTGAGAGATCTGTTAGGCATGTACCTGTTCAGGTCTCCTTGACCTCTTCCTCCAGCTCATCTACCTCTCAAGATGATGCTACTAAAAAGGGGGAGAGTGTTCAAAGACAAACATATGAGGACCCACAGAGCCAATCTTTAACTTTTAAATATTCGGCTCCTATCACAACTTCTTCTAAGCCATCTCAAGTCACTCTAACAATTGATTCAAGGATGTTCAGAGATCTCTACAACTTCTTTTCTTAGTTCTTGTAAGATTTGCTCGTGATCAGCCAAGTCTTGATGCTGCCATGATTTACTTTGGAGCTGAAAAGCTTCAGAGGCTTACCGCACCTTCTACCACTGTGGAAGAAGTTGGTCAACCTAAAATCCACATGGAACCTGAGATTCAATTTAAAGGGGAAATGGGAAGTGATGGCCCAGCAACTGAAACAGTTAGGACAAAATCTACATTCCCTCTTATTTCCAAAGCTGAAGTTAAAGCCTCGAAAGAACAAGCTGAATCTTCCGAAGCTGAAATGGAAGCTGCGGTAGGACTATTCAAAATGTCCGAGGAACTGATCATCATAGATGCAATTCTAGAAATGGCATCTCAGGTGAACAGTGAGGACTTTCTGGATCAACCTCCTCTCCAGACACCATCTCTAACTCTCACACAATCAGTATCCACTGTCCAAGAACCACCAAAGTCAAGTTCTTCAAAAGATACCAAAGGAAAATAGAATATTTGCAGAAGAGCTTCAGGAAGAGGAGAAGATTGAAAAGCTGAAAAGAAAAGGGAGACTTCCAACTAGGAAGCTGTTGGCTGCTAGTACAAAAGGAGCTGCAGCCAACTAGGAGGCTGTCGACAACAAAAAGAGAGAATAGATCATTGGCCGGCTCATTCAGCTCGGAGCTGCCAATTAAGAAACACTCTTACTACCATTAGAGGAGTTGGTGAAACTAGAAAAGGCAACCAAGCTGCAGCAGGAAGCAGTAAGGTTGGCCTAAGAGGAAGAGAAGGAAAAGGAACAAAGGGAAGCTGACATGCAGCTCAAGAGGGAAAGGATAGATTTCCTAACCTTAAAGGCTTCTCTCTTCAAGAACTATCTCCACACAATGATGAAACGATCCTTTGGCTCGTCAACAAAGAGCAGGATCAAATGGAGAAAGAAAGGAAAAGAGCTACAAGAGAAAAGTTGAAGGAGAAGAAGAAGAAAAAGGAAGAAGCAAGGGCATCTGCAACCAGAAAGATAGGTGACAAAGCCTGGATTAAAGACTATCTCTGGGCTCATGGCTTCTCTGAAAGGCAGGTGGGTCCCATGTTTGAAAGGACACTCCAACAAAGTGTCAATGAGATCAAAGCTGACATTCGTTCGGGGAAAAGAAGAGAAATGTACAGAAGGGTATAGGGGATAACCTTCACACCAATCACTCAACCCCAATCTGAACTAATTCCCTCTCCCTTCACCATTAAAACTAAACCTTACACTCCTGAACCCACACCTTTACCTTCATCTACTTCTTCACCTCAAACACCAAAACTTCCCATCCTTCAACCCAAAACTCTAACCCGAACCACCTCACCACATCCTACCCCACAACCGTCTCAACTATCCCCTCAGCCTTCCAAACATCTCTCTCTAGAAGAGTTTAAAAGCATCAAGAATAGGCTCATCAATTGCACAACCCTGAGCGATATCTCCTGTGAGAAAGACTCCATCAAACTAACCTATGTGGATGGATCTTCAAGTTCCCTCACAAGAGATCAAGTTCTTGATCTACCCAGAGGAACACTGGACCAGGCTGCAGTACCTCTAGGAATCAACTCTGAATCATTAAATGATGAAGAGAATAAACTAAGAAGTAAGCTGGTGACTCTACTGGATACAAGAAAAGAGGACAAGATTCCTAGTCAGTCTTTTGTGCCTAGAAAGAATATACTCCGGTGGAGGTTCGATGAAGCTACTCAAAATTTTGTTGTGGAAAGAGAGAACGGTGAAGTTAACAGGCTGAATGCCACCACTTTGTTACACTCCAACAGGTTTGATATTGCTGAGTTAGCAGAGAACATCAAAAATCATCTCAGCAGTCTTCATCTGGCTGAGTTAACAGCAAAAGCCAAGATTGAGGAAGAGTTAAGATTGAGAAGAAAGGAAGACAAGGATAGATCTCCCACTAAGGGCACAACCTTTCTACAGATGGTGGAAGGTCCTGAATTGGAACCTATAGTTTGATGGGAATATGATTATAGCTCCCATCAACTAACTCTTTTCAAAGGGCCACAGCAAAGGGTAGATATCATTTAGGGAAACAGACTGGAGATCCTGTCAACCAAAGATTTGTACAAACTTCTCAGCACCACATCTAGGTAGAACAAAGAGACTGATTAGTATTTACTCTCCCTGGTGCTGGAAATTTTGAGAAGCAGAAACAATTGAGGTTTTGGTAGCATCAGCCTAGGTGGAGTTTGTTGGATCAAGAAGAAGGCAGGTGCAACCAAAACCAATCACTTAGACAAATTTTGGTGTTGCTTACAAAGACTTCCGAAGCCAAGTATGGAACTTCCGAAGGAAGTAGAGTTCTTCCAAAGACAAAGTAAAAGTTCCACTTCCGAAGGCAAAGCTCTACTTCCGAAGATAAAGTATTCACTTCCGAAGATGAAGTCTCAAATGAAGAAATCATAAGACTACTTCCAAAGTATGAAGAAAGAAGAAGTTCTCAAGGCTCGAAAGAATCAGCCTCTTTCGAAGTGTAAGTGCTTTGGAAGTACTTGTTCTTCTGAAGCCATTTAACCTTCGGAAGACACTGCTATGAACCAGTGGACATAAGTATGGTCTCTGACACTCCACTGCAGACCTCTGATACTGCATGGTGTTTTCTCAAAGAGCCATGTAGTTGACCATACTTTATTCCACTGTTCATCTTTTTATGTTAGTACAAGTTACCAACTTTAGTTGGTGATAAAAAGTAAGTCAGGGACATGTCCTGACTACCATATCTCAGATAAAGTCTTATCTGAGATACCTTAAAATATAGCTTTGTAGTATTTGCTTTAGTTAGAGGATTCCAGCTGGTATCAAAGTATATCCGGTTATAGGTAGTATTATATATAGTCTCTCATTGTAACTCATAAGAACATGTTTGTAAGAGTCTTGTAATATTTGAGTTGAGAAGCAATATATGCAAGTACCTTGAAAATTACTTCTTCTGTTTTGTTATTACCTATTATATTGTTATCAACTATTAAAGATTTTGCTTTCATCCAGAGTGTTGGTTAAGTAAGTTTGAGAGAAATTCAAGTGTTTAGTGACAAAAACCGATCTGCATCGTTGCTTAGAAGTTGTTACTTATAATAATGTTAAACCAAATCCGTAAGTTTGAACGTGGTTTGTCAAAATGAGATAAAAAGGCTAAACGAGAAGAATTTACATAAAAATAAAGCTAGAAAAGTAAACTTGATGTTTATATTTTATATCAATACACACATTATAAATAACTTAAAAGAATTTTTTTACTCCACCACTTGTAAACGTACTAGTTTATTATTGCCGACCCCAAGGTTGGATGAAGGAGGATAGATTATATCACTATTAAAGGGCCTCGTTATTTTTTGTTCGCTTTGGGCCTCCGAAAACATCAAGCCGGCCCTGCCACTATCAAATAACCATGTTGGTGAGGTTGGAATAGGTTTGGAACTAGAGGTTGTGGCATTGGCGACGAGGCTATTGGATGATGAAAAAGGCAGAAAAACATTGTTTTCTTTCAAGAACCTTGATAGCTTCCGACAGTCACGAGTTTCATGTCCAACAACATTGCAAAAGTGACATTGAGTGGAAGTTTTAGTGTTCCGATTTACACCGGAAGAAGAGGTATAGCTTTGTCGCCCATTGCGGAATTGATTGGTTTGGTTGAACCTACTTGTTCTAGAGTCAAATGGAGGTCGAGGGCTGAAGCGAGCATGTTGTTTTTTAGTGTAATTTGCGGTTGAAACGACAGGTATAGCGGTGGCATCGGCTTCCTTTAACGAGCGTTCAAAGTCGACAAGTTTGTCGAATAGTTCGGGATAAGTTATTGGGTTTTCCCGGACTTTTATGGTTGTAGTAATTCGACCGTAGTCGTCTCCAAGTTGAAAAGTCTTCATCATCGATGGGGCTTGGAACCAATGCTAGTTCATCTGCAATGGATCACATTTCGTTTAAGAACTCGATCACGGTTCTAGTTCCTTTTGGATTTTTGGCTAGTTTGGACTTGAGGGAGATGATCTGGGAACGTGAGGTGCTCGCATAGCTTGTGGTTAACCTGTTCCAGGCGTCATTTGTTGTGATTGCAGATGTGATAATGGGTTGTATTGAATCTGAACAACTTCCAAGCAAGGCGCTAAAGATTATTTTGGTCTTGGCGATACCAGAGGATGAAGTCGGGATTGGGTTTAGTTGTGTCTTTGTTGACAAGAACTTTGGGTGGTGATTTGAATTGGCATTGATGAAGTCATCAAGTTCAAGTCCGGCGAGGGTGGACTGGACTTGATTCCGCCATACCGGGAAATTGGTGGTAGTGAGTTTGATTGGAAAATGGTTGTGGCAGTGAGTTGAACAACTGTCTTGGAGGTCGCCATGAAGTCGACTAAAGAAGAAGAATAGTGGTATGGATGGATCGAACTCGTTAGAGCAATGGATGCTCTGATACCATATGATTTCAGAGACCTTATTTTGATTTTTGAAGATGTATTTTATTCATTTACATATGTGAGTTTAAATACAATTTTTTACAATAATATGTAAGGAAATTAATAGCTATTTTAGGCTAATTGCAGCCACCATTTACTATTAATATATTATTGATTTAATTGTTGCCTAATCTTAACATCTTTTTGAGTTGTCATGAGTTGGCGGTGAGTTGTCATTGATTGGATTTGAATGTAATTTCTTAATAAGAAGTTTGATGGGATTGGTTTTGGGTTTTGAAAGATGAAAATTGGAATAAGGTCTATTGTTGCTACACAAATCCTAATCAAGGGATTAAGGCTTGGTAGCAGTGCGAGAATGGGGTTGTTACCAAGGATCAGGCTGGAACTTGGCCCTGACTTTGACTGTTGGGAAGCAGGATGTGGCTGGTTTTGCCTTTGGCTGAGCAGAATGGCAAGGATCAGGCTAGAACTTGGTCTGGACTTCCACTGACAGGAGATCGTCAGGAAGTGAGTTGCAGCTGGGCTTGGCTTTGGTTGAGAGGAATATCTGCGAGACAAAAACAACACCGTGAGCCTCGCCTCGGGCAAAAAGGGTTTTCCCCCCGAGACCACACTCCTGTGTGAGAATAAGCATATGTATTGAGAGAACTTGAAGGGAAAATTAGTAAGTGATTGGTTTGTAATGAGAGTGTTCTAAGAATGTCTATACCTGTGAAATGAAAGAAGTATTTATAGTGTTGGTGTATAGGAACAAGATATGACATGTTTCTATTCTTGGAAGTCTGTGGTCAACGATTTGAGCCTGAAATCCCCTAGTCAAGGGTTTTATACTTTTCTGGTGCAAAGGGTTTCTGACTAGAATTAATGTCCTTTGTCTTTGTACTTGACTTGGGAATTTTGGGGCTGCTCTAACCTCTGCCAATGTTTTGGCTTTATTCGTTTTGTCATCTTGTGTTTCTTTCTTATTCTCTTGTAAACAATGAATGGCTTCCTTGGTTACCACGTTTGCCTTGTTTCGGGCCTTTCATAAAGATCTTCTGAGTGTCATAGGTGAGATAAATTGCCTTGTGTCTTTGAGCCAAGTACCCAGTCGCGGCTTGGGTCCATTCATCCGACCGCGACTTGGGCTTATTTCGTGGCGAAACACACGTAGGCTTGTAGCGCGGGTTAGGGCGAAGTGAACTGCGGCTCGGGCCCCTAGCCCGAGTGAAACGCGACTTGGGCTTGCAACCCGAGTGAGCCGCGGCTGGGGTGTTCTGCGGTTGGGGTTGCAGTCCGAGTGGGCCGCGACTGGGGTGATCTGCAGCTGAGGCTTGCAGCCCAACCTTACGTTTTATCAATTTGGGCTTTGTTTGTCTTTTGGGGCGAGATCCCTTCATGTCCCCCAGTTAAATGTCATGGGAACCATGTCATTGTAATAATAATTATGACGGTTGTTCTTACCAATACTCATGTTATTTTTGCCTCGAGCCCCGACCCTAGTCTCCATCAATCATATCATTGTCTACCCTTTCTCAAGTTACGGGTTTGTCTACATCAATCGCCCCCTTGGTGACTTTCCTCGAGACACGGCCCTACACCCGTTACTTTGACCTCGGCTCGTGGGCCTGGCCTCCCTCGAGCCGCGACCCATTTATATATTTTGTTGTTTTGTGTTTTAGTCATATTCTTTTATAGCTTATAAGTGTATTTCTTCTTTGTTAAGATATCTTCTTGTTTATTCTTGCTTTCTCAAAATCATAAGTGTTGAACGTGGATGTTTCTCGATTCCTTATTGAGCTGCGCTTGAGGGCATACCCCTATGCCAGCCGCGACCAAGGAGTGTATTTTCATCTTTTGTCTTAGACTTAACTGATAGACCTTTGCTTTCATTTTCATCATGCGAATATTCTTGGTTCGGATCAATGTTGTTGAGACCGGATCGGACCGGCGGTCTGACCACAAATCGGTGGCTGGTCCGGTCCGGTGTGGTGTGATTCGTTTTGAAGTGGTCGAACCGGCCGGTTCGTCCCGCACCGCTGGTCGGACCGGTTTTCTTTTTTTATAATTTTAATGGGTAAAAACAGGGTGTTAAACCATAAATTAGTACGTCGGATATACAAATATAGCTAAGTTTTATATATAACTATAAAAAATATATATAAATCATATATAAATACATATATTTAATTACATATATAAATATAATTAAAATATAGATAAATCCGGTCCAATTGGTCCGACCGGTCCGACCACCAAACCAGTAAGGCGTCTGGTTCGACGTCTGATCCGGTTCTGAGAACATTGGTTCAGATCATAAATTGGACTTGGCTAAGATTTTACTTGTGAGCTGCGGCTGAGGCAACTACCCTGGTGAGCCGCGACTAGCTCTTGTATAAGGTTATCGTTTGAGGTGCTACTTAGGTGTGTTATTTGTGTTATTACTATTGTTATTAATTCCGACCTTTAGGGTATCATGTTGTATTTGGGGTGGTACCCCATCATGTCCCCTCAGTCCAGTGTTATGGTTTTGCCATGATGCTGGAGTAACTTACTCCCTCCTTTATATCAACGTTTCTTTTATGATGGCGTGGAATTATCATATGCTAGCTCTTCGTTCCATTGCTTTTCTTCGGCTATCACCCAACCGACATTTTAATACCATAACCATGCGTCCACTTTTGACATTGTTAACCCCGACTAGACTTGACTAATGGTACTATTCTCGAGAGCACCTGAATTATACAGGGGGTTCATTTTTTGTCTCTCGCTCTAGCCAAGATTAACTATGGAGAAAGTTTGAGAAATAAACAAATATTGAACTTTGGGTGCTAAGTAGTTATGAATAGTTTTCTTTTCTTTCATAGAGATTTATGGTTGTTAGATAGAATACGTTAAAGAAATGAGAGAGGTTAGAAATAGTTGTTATAAGAATACATCTCTTCAATCTCGTTGTGACTAAGCTGATAAAGAACAATAGAAATTCACTCGGGACCTGAGTGAGGTACTAGAAGATCACTTAATTAAGTAAAATGTTTGCTAGAGACATTATTGGCCCAGATATAAGTATTTTAATTGATTTCAAACTGTTTACTCAAACATGGTTGAGCAAATTTTGATCTTGAAGTACTTTATATCCAAACATGATCAGGTTTTTGGACTAACTCATATATCAAAATTAGTTTCCTTTGCTATTTTTAGCTCAAGCATGGTTGATTCAAATGATTTCAAGTTATTGGCTCTAACGCGGTTGAGTGATTCAAATGACTTTAACCTTATCTACCCAAGAATGGTTAGGTGATTCAATCATTTTCATGGTCATTGACTTAGACCTGGCTAAGTTTTTTGAATGCAATATTTGCCCAAGCATCATTAGGCGATTCAACTTATATCATAATAGCAACTCAAGCATGGTTTATTCATTTGGTTGCTTTTATCATCTACCGAAGCTTGGTAACTGCTTGACTACATATAGTTACTAACTCAAAATGAGTGTGCTTGCTTTTAACATCATATACCCAAGCCTAGTTACTTGCTTGATCTCATGGTTACTAACTCAAACGTGAGTGTGGTTGCTTTTACCGTCATCTACCCAAGCCTGGTTACTTGCTTGGTCTTATGGTTACAAAACTTGAACATGATTTACTTGTTTGCTTGTAACATCATATACTCAAGCTTGGTTACTTGCTTGATTTCATTTTTATTAATACATATATGATTGAATTACTTGGTTGCTTGTAACATCATCTACACAAGCTTGGTTACTTGCTTGATTTCATAGTAATTAACATAAATATGATTGAGTTACTTGGTTGCTTGTAACATCATCTAGTCAAGCTTGGCTACTTGCTTGATTTCATGGTTACTAACTCAAATCATGATTAAGTTACTTGATTGCTTGTAACATCATCTACCCAAGCTTGATTACTTGCTTAAGTTTAGGGTTACTAAGCTCTAACATGACCAGGGCAACACTGTTGGCTAATCATTTAAGTGCAAAGTATGGGGCTCGCTTGCACCTTTTGAGAAAAGCAGGATTACATTCCTTAGTTACACTTGACTATACTTGGGTACATGTATCAACTACGGAGCTGAGCTCCAATCCATGTTCTTGGGATGATGTTCCATCCGACTGACAAAGCTCTTTGCTTGGGGTTTAATAATGGTCAAGCATCAATGTAAGTGTTTATCTGAGGTTAAAGCCCATAAGTTGACATGTTAAACCTCGTGTTGACATTTTTAAAGATGGTGACACGTCCAATATATTTCGTTCTATCAAAGTTTGATAAAAATATTATCGAGATCGTGGAGGTGATGTGTAAATTCAAGCCAACCACATGACGCCTGGCAACCATTGGTCCATTTCAAATTAGATCATAGTAAAATGTTTGAGAATCGACCACTTGCTATTTGCGTTAAACAAAGCAACAACAGGCCAACTTAGACAATCGGGTTGCAGCTAGCTAGAGTTGTGGCTAACAACTATAGGTGTAACTAGGTTATGACTTTAGATGGGAAACAAGAGCCACGAGTGAAGGTGGGCATATCATGATGCCAACACATGTCTTAAGCTAGGGTGGGATACAAGCCCTAACATGGTAAGTCACAGCTAGTGTAGACTATACCATAAGGTGGGTAATCTACTTTCTAGATCCATAATTAAAGGACTTTCTAGGTTTGGACAAGGGGGTGCCAAGTCAAGTCACCAATCATGGGCTTATGAAAGATTATTGTTGTTGATTCCTTAGGAGGCAGAAACAACTAGAGAACAACCACGAGATTAAGACTAAGTCGTAACACGTGACCCAAACTAAGGAAAAAAAAATATAGTATGCGAAGGCATAATATAACCATGGCTATTCGATTCACCACTATATAATCGCAACTCAAGATGAATTGCTACTGTCAATAAGTTAACAGAACACATGAGGGTTGGTTCGTATCCATTGAGGTATAACTTTGGTTGGTCATGATGAGTTAAATTGATTCTATATCAAATATTAAGTTTTACCTTGAACATAGTATGGGAATCACAATGTCTACTCTTTTTAATTGCTAACTTACATGTGAAATTAAGATACTTTGGAAACATAAAACAGAAAATCCATACCTATCATATTTCTATTTACGAAAAATTAACCACCTCTCCAACCCACTTGTATGTAAGAAAATATTTAGATTGACAGTGGATTTTGTTGTTTATTTTATAATCCTGAGAAGTGGAAACCTAGGATGTGGCTGACCTCCGGGCTCCAGCCGGAACAGTGATGTGACTAAACTTGAGCCAAAGCACAGGTACGACCCATTTCAGCCGCAACTAAAGATTGAATCCGACATAAACAATTGCACAAGCTAGCACAACTCATTTTTTATTAAGAGCTGTGAAGAAATGCAATACACTTGTCTCAATCATGTATTTATACCAGCTAACTAGGATAAACAAGTCATGAAAATTAAATTGGCTCAAACACTTCAAAATAATCACACAATCCCATTCCATCTATTTCGTATCTGTAGGAAACTTAGAACAAACTTAAAATTGAGTTACAATCAAGTTTAGTAAAGATGTTACATATAATCGGCATACCTTCATGTTAGAGATTAACACATCTTTGTATTATCTTTGTTTCTTTTTAAAATCTAAACTTTATTTTACTATTTTACTATATATTTTTTATGTTTATATATTATCTATATATTTTTTTGTAAATTCCAAAGGCCAAAGGGATTACCACCGTCTCCCATCTATGTTATCTAGACCTCATAAATATGATGCTAGTCTAAAACAAAATATTTGAGCTTCTCTTTCATTACTTTACAGTATTGAAGAAAAGTCAGTAACGCATATCCTCTTTGTGAGTTGTTTAGGTTAAGAGATGAGGAACCCCTCTCAACCGCGACTTGTAACCTTCAGTTGCGGTAAACCGCCTCTCAGTCGGAACTTGTAACCCTCAACCGCGGCTCATAACCTTCAACCGCATCTCGTAACCCTTTAGTCGCGGCTCGTAACATTCAGCCGAGGAAAATCGCCTCACATCTTGTTAGATCTGAGTTTGACTAAGGAACCGGGTTGAGCTTTGGTTGTTAATTGGTTATGATCTAGGGTGGACGAGGCTGGCTCAACAGAACTAATTTTGGAAGAAAGGATACGGGTCTCGGTGTTGAGTGTTGACGTGGGTGAGAAAGTGTATGAGTGTTTTAAAGCTATTTAGGTTGGATGGTTGTTCGAGGCTATCGGCGAAATGGTTACATAGAATAAAGTCTGATGATTCCCATTTGTTTTCTAAAATTTTTGTGATGAGAAAACGTAGCCATTATCTTTCACATCTTTTGTTTTGTATATTTTGCGCTTCTATTATGTATTATATAGGCAAAGCAATTAAACAAGCTGTTAAGTTGTACATGAGTTGAGCTGTAATCTAGTTATCATGAGGAAAATGTGGTCATATTAAGTTTTCAAAGAAAGAGAGTGTGATGAATTCTCCCTAAAAAATATCTAACATATCTATTTTTTGTTGTCTTAAATGCTTCCCATGTATTTATTCAGTTTCAAACCTACATACATACATGAAACGAAACTTAAATGCATTACCCAAGTTGTTTTTACATTCCTTCTGTGTTTATACGCATATGAGGAATACAAGTGATATGAGTAATATATGACATGTATAATATAACCATGAAATTATTTCGAATATGCATTGGTATGCTAATCTGATGATTTAGAGCATTCATAGTGAAGAGAATGTGAGATTTGAAACCCATTAAAACGAGTCGTGTAGTGTATACGAAATAAACACTATTAAAGTTGTTATGCAGATAGTAAGAGTTTAGAACCTGAAACTTGGAGTCATATCGATAGGTCGTGGTGTCCCGTGCAGAACACAAGAACACCAATCTAGCCATTGTAAGAGAGCACAAAACCTATTTTGTTTCGGTCCCACGGATGGCGCCAAATGTTGCTACACAAATCCTAATCAAGGGATAAGGCATGGGAGCAGTGCGAGAATAGGGTTGTTACCAAGGATCAGGCTGGAACTTGGCCCTGACTTTGACTATTGGGAAGCAGGATGTGGCTGGGCTTGTCTTCAACTGAGCAGAGTGTCAAGGATCAGGGTGGAACTTGGTCTGGACTTCCGCTGATGGGAGGTCGTCAGGAAGTGAGTTGCAACTGGGCTTGGCTTTGGCTGAGAGGAGTATCTGCGAGACAAAAACAACATCGTGAGCCTCGCCTCGGGCAAAAAGGGTTTTCCCCCCGAGACCACGCTCCGGCGTAAGAATAAGTATATGTATTGAGAGAACTTGAAGGGAAAGATTAGTAAGTGATTGGTTTGTAACGAGAGTGTTCTGAGAATGTCTCTACCTGTGGAATGAAAGAAGTATTTATAGTGTTGGTGTATGGGAACAAGATATGACATGGTTCTATTCTTGGAAGTTTGTGGTCAACAATCTGAGCTTGAAATCCTCTAGTCAGGGGTTTTATACTTTTCTGGTGCAGAGGGTTTCTGACTAGAATTAATGTCATTTGTCTTTGTAGTTGACTTGGGAATTTTGGGGGCTGTTGTGACCTCTACCAATGTTTTGGCTTTATTTGTTTTGTCATCTTGTGTTTCTTTCTTATTATCTTGTAACCAATGAATGGCTTCCTTGGTTACGACGTTTGCCTTGTTTCGGGCCTTTCATAAAGATTTTCTGAGTGTCATAGGTGAGATAAATTGCCTTGTGTCTTTGAGCCAATTAGCCAGCCACGACTTGGGTACTTTCTTCCGACCGCGGCTTGGGTTTATTTCCTGGTGAAACGCAACTTAGGCTTGTAGCGCGGCTTGGGGCGAGGTGAACTGCCTCTCGGGTCCCTAGCCCGGGTGAAACGCGACTTGGGCTTGCAGCCCGAGTGAGCCGCGGCTGGGGCTTGCAGCCGAGTGGGCCGCTGCCGGGTGTTCCACGGCTGGGGCTTGCAGCCCGAGTATGCTACGACCGGGTGATCCGCGGCTGAGGCTTACAGCCCGACCTTACGTTTTATCGGTTCGGGCTTTGTTTGTCTTTTGGGGTGATACCCCTTCATCTATCTAACTAGAAAATTGGTTAACAATAGAATAAGGGAGGATGCCTCTGCTCATATCAATGAGTTTAATACAGTCATAACCATAACTAATTTAGGATCAATTGGAATTAAATTTGATGATGAAATTAGCCATTGTTGTTTTTATCTTCCTTGCCTTATAGTTGATGTACGACCCGTCGCCGGGGGGGGGGGGGGGGGGGGGGGTGTTGCAATCAGGGGAGAGGCTTTGGTCAGTCCAAGAACTGAATGGATGTTACTTATTGACTTGCAAATAAATGTAACACTTTAGAAGTAAGTGTCCAAATGGTAAAAGGGATGTGTATGTTGCAGCAGAGACACATATGATGATGCTTTAATATGTTGAGTTGAGCGTGCTGTAGATTCATGAGTGATGGATTTTGGTGCATCATTGCATGCCATTCACAACATAGAGATTATGTAGAATCTCAACATTAGGGACTTTGGAAAAGTACGATAAGTAGATAGTTTCACTTTCCACAACTCGAGAAGCTCTTGTACCTCCTAATCTAGTCCAGGGTATCGTCAAACTTTTATCATTTTAGATATAAAGTTGTAAAATAACAATAACTACATTGGGAAAACCATTTGTTGTAGGCCTACAGATCATGAGTTCTCATGAGTGTATAGTATCAGGAAATGATTGCTAATGTTTCCCTCATTGTATGAGATTTTTCACGTCTTCCGTAAAAAGAAATATTTATGCATCATCAAGCCCAAGCGAATGCAAATTTAGATATAATATGAGAACCTTTTTTGTTACAAAACAAACACATCCAATAATATCTCACTCTGAGAGTAGGGTTTGAAGATGATGAAAGGGGCTCAAGCCTTACCTTCATCTCTAGAGATGGAGACGTTGCTTCTAATAAGACCTCGAGCTTCATAACATTGACTTTGATTATAACTATTAAAAATATTAACATCATAAAGTATATATAAAAAGTAAAAGAGAAAGGGTTAGACAAATACTTGGTTGTTAGGAGTAAAATGAAATTGTGTTTACTCAAATTTGCTAGGACTTGCTTAAATTAATTCAATGAGTTGAGTTTAAATTCACATATTTGTGTTCTGCTCACTAAATTACAACAGGATATGAATCTCCTATTAAAAGAAAACAAACCTTAAATTCATAGAAACAAAGACAAGCGCACCTGACTTACTCGCTAGCCACACAAATCACTTGCTTACCAACATTCTTGCCGGAAAATAATCCAACAAAGGCAGCAGGAGCGCTTTCCAGACCATTGTTCATGTTTTCAATATATACTATCTTTCCCTGCCTGTAGTAACTGGTAATATCTTCCAAAAACTGTGGGTATAATTGTAGAAAATCACTTTGAAGGAAACCCTTAATTGTTATACGCTTTGATATAACAGCAAACATGTTCCTGAAACTTTGTGTATCGATTCTACTGTTTTGAGAAACCATCCCACAAATGGCTACACGACCATGGACCCTCATGTTTGCAAGTGCTGCATCAAGCATCGGTCCACCCACGTTATCAAAATATATATCAATTCCTTGAGGAAAATACCTGTTATTACCACACAACCCTTCATTAACTCACATAACAACTAGTTTTATTTTGACAATGTAAAAAGCCTTGCTTTACACGCGTCGGTCGATCTTGGATTTGTTAACTTCTTGAATTTTTGTCATTTATAACATGATTAACTACTATGTGTTATGGAAAATAATCTCATTCATTAAGATAACTGCAGCTATTATCAAAGGGATTTGTGCACGTATATAGTCTGAAACTTCTTTTTGAAGTGAGAAAATAAAAAAAAGTAAATAAATATTTAACTGGCGGCACTGAAATTGTGATATAGTTAATGCATACCCAGGTTCAAAAACACAGGCATTACCTGGCCAAGGCTGTTTCAAGGTCTAATTCTTCTTTGTAGTTGAAGGCTTCATCAAATCCAAGCTTATTCTTTAAAAGTTCTACCTAATTAAGATACCATTTGCAACAAAACTTAGGCAGGTTGTATGCGTACGCCCTTTCCCCATACCCATATGTTAGATCCAAGAAACTAAAGGTTGCAATTTAAATCAATGTCTAATTGGGTCAAGTTGGTATTTTTATGATCTCCAATGGGTTAAACCGGTGCAGTTATAACACATAGCTAAAAAGAAATGGGTCATAATTCCACACAAAGCACTATCAAATGCCTAAAACCTCTCAAATTGGTGTTAAGAAAAAGTAGTTATATAAGTTATAAGATTCACTAAAATGGACAAAAGGGTGTGTTATGGTATCTTGTGAATCTTATAATTTATAAAAGCCCAACCAGACCCCAGCTCCGTCCTGCCACCCAATCCACCCATTACGCCACCGTACACATATCCCTTAATACTGATGATTTAGAAAGAAGGGAGTATGCCTAATGAAAGATAACTGGAGCGGTTACAATACATACTTTCTGGGCCGTGCCTGCGCTTCCAACCACATAGCATCCATGTAATTTAGCAAGCTGACCAACAAGCTGACCCACGGCTCCCGAGGCTGCAGATACATAAACATAGTCTCCTTTCTTAGGAGCACAAACCTCATAAAAGCCAGCATATGCTGTAAATCCTGTCATGCCTGCATTATATCAATGTCTCAGTTTCAAATTTTGATTACTGAAGCAAATAAGTGAATAACATTGATATGGAGAAAGAGCATTAACAATTGACAAGGAAATATTTCTTTATATGAACATTCAACACTTGTGTCATTTATAAACATCGATGAAAGTCTTGGATAAAAAAAAAATGTTTAGCATCTAACACCCCCATTTTGACCTGTTACCCAACCCGTCTATTCTGAACGTTTTAGTTAGTTGAAGTGAGAAAACACACCAAGCAATCCAACATGGTAAGAGAGAGGGATGCCATCATCATCATCATCATCATCATGATGTTGTTGAATTTTCCTCAATTTGGAAGTGTTAAGGATTAAAGTGTATTCTTCCCAATTCGTAAGCCCTGTGACAAACTCCCCACTTTTAAAATTAGGGTCATCAGAATCCACCACTTTTGACACCCCAAAACCCTCGATCACCTACAACACATATTCCACCAAACTCATCATTTTCACCAACTGCCACAAATTGCTTGTTATCATCATCCTATAGAACAATCAAATCCACATAAACAGTTGAAAATGCTTACAGATCCAGGGGTAAAAGGGGGGATATAAGAGGCATGAAAGTCCTGCATTCGACCACGCATGTAAGGATCACATGACAAGTACAAGTTCTTCACAAAACTCCGTTCGATCCTTTTGGAGCTTCCAATTTTATGCGGTTTTCAAGCTTCAATTCCATATCTGTTTCCGATGGAGATCCATTGATGTACGATTTCAACACGATCTGCTTGTTTACAATCTCCATTTGAATTCAATCTTCAACCCTCGAGCTGATGTTGATATTCATATATGAGGAGGTAGTAGGTGCATCAAGTGTCCCAGATTAATTGGAGTCTTTTATTATATCAACCGCCACGGGTAATATATTCGTATGGCGGCAATTCTTCACTCTCCCAAACCAACTCAAAAGTGTGAAAATAATTGCATCTAAACAAATTTACTATTATTCCATTAATTATATATATCCCCAATCGAGTTACCCTTCCAAATATTTGATTACATATATTTTAGGTCAATCGCTAATGTCATGTGATACATTCTACAAAAATATATGTCATGTGATACCTTCTACAAAAATAAAGAAAAAAATAAAAATAGAGAAACATATATTACAAACAGTAATATTGGGCGTTACGAGTTGTAACTTAGTTCCTAAGGTTTGGTTGCTTATACTTCTAACTATTTTTAGTAAACCCGTATATTATTCGGGTTAAATAAATAAAATATTAAACATAATAAAATTTTACTTAATTATAAAACAATATTCTAAAATAATATATGATTTAAATTACGTAAAAGTAAAAATATAAGTAATAAAACAATGCTATCAACTTTATAACATTTTCCAAAAAAATCAAATATTTTGTTAAAAAATAACATTTTTATAAATATCCTTATTATAACCTCATTTTTAATTATTTTTTGTTATAAAACATTTACTTTTTAAAAATACTAAATTTAAAATATATTATATTTTAAATAAGTTTGATGTTCTAGTGAAAATTTTATTTCTTTAGAAATAACATCAATAAAAAGATATATTTCTTAATTTATTGGAAAACCATTATTAATCTAAAAAAGAGTTAAATAATATTTTTCTAATTAAGGTAATTATTTAATAGGAGAGATAAATTAGAATGCTTTTATGAGAATAAATATGGTGTTGACATGTGTCCTCAATAGTTACCCTTTTATTATAGTAGTAGGATAGGATAAAATCAACATACCCACACACTTGTAACATTATATAAACTCATGTTTATATCCACATGTTAGGTCCGGGTGTGATTTCTCATTATATGCTTAATGAGGTGTCTTGCACTGCTTAAGAATAAACTAAGGTGTCCTATATGCATCATAACACATTCCCATTCCTTCAATGGCTGGAGGGTTTGACAAGCCTATAGTCACCGGTTGCGATAAAACCAAGGAAGTGAGTATGACTATGGCATCAAATATCGTAACACATATTGTATATACATAACTATCAATGTGGTTTATAAAACTATTATCATGAATTCACTAGCACTAGATGATGTCATTTTGAGTATATTTATCGAAGGTAACAGGTGATGAGGTTATTAAGAGCTCATGATGATAGATATTTTTGGAAAATCAAGAAGACCTAAGCTATGTAAACTATTTTCGATTTATAAGCTATTGTAATAAGATATTTTAGAGTGCAATGAAAATGTTACTATGTATTTAGCTTCTAATGTATCAATTGTGCATATTCGCTTGGGTCAAACCTAGCTAAAAGCCTATGATTTTAGCAAATTAGGCATACATAGGCTTTAACTAGTAGAGCTCTAGAATCTTGTCACGCCCCGAAACCGTAGCGCAAATACATGTGTGATGGCGGTAACAGAAGTTGGTTACCAATAACTAATAAACAAACATACATAGTTAGAAACTTGAATACCAGTGTTTATTTCTAAGAAGATAACATTATTGCAAAATGATATTTAAAAGTAACAAGTCTTAAAAGTTAAGTGTATCAAACATAGACCGAAATAATGATGAAAGTTTGTCTTAAAATGTGTAATCTAAAACTATATGTTTGTCATATATCTTTACATTTCCATGCATGCTTAAAACTCTGAAATACATACCTCAAATATGTCAAGATAAAGCTAGTGAGTTTATAGATTTAGTAAAAAGAAAAGTAAAGCATCTTTTTATTGTAAGATATGAGTATCCCTAGACTAACATGTCAATTATTAAGGACTAGCTAGGTCCAACAACTATGATTGCAAACAAGAGCGTATAATCAAACCAAAACTTCGTGTTATCCCTCCTATTCCTTTAAAAATATACTCACTCGTCTTAGTTGACCGAACCGATCATTCATAAGAGTAGGTTGTCAACCTAATAGATCTATCAATATAATTTACAAGCTTCCATAGCCTAATGATTACAATATTCGGGTTATTGTTCATAGTATTCAAAAATAAATCAAGGTCATCATAGTGATTTTGAAATTATCTAACCATGATTATTATTAATACATGTATAAATGTACATATACACGAAAACCATAACACATAGTAACATTCCATAAATATCATTCATCAATATCATAAAATTCACATAATCTAACATATAGTTAATAAAATAATTTCAAGAATTATTATAAAATCTCTAGGTGTATAAAAAAATTAACTAATCTTGTCTGAAAAATATATTTATATGTTATTTTTGGAAATATATATATTTATTCATTTTGTTCTTACATATATTTTGACCGTTGAACAGGAATTGCCCATAACGAAGATCAAATAAAGAATTTGGCTTTGTTTGAAATTGAAAATATCTTGCTTCGTAATAATTCTATGTTACGTAACTTTCAAACCATGCCATACCCTAATCATGATGTATGACGTTCTCAAACAATCGCTTGATTAATGAAGAACTATCGTATGACAAGGATGTTCTACAAATTGAACTTAATACGCTATTTAGCTCATTAAGAAGTGACCAACGGCTATTTTTCAAGATATAATTACGACAATAGAACATTAAAAATGATGATATTTTTTGTTTATGGCTATAGTGAAACTAAAAAACTTAACTATGGAAGAGGTTTTGTATGGCAATAAGATCAACATGATAGATAGTCTAAAATGTTGCTTTAAGTGCCATAGGATATTCCTTATCATTTTAATAATTGAGGATTCTATATGTCATATTAAGTTATAAAGCGATGTTGCCTACATATTAAAGAAAAAAATGATTATGTAGGATGAAGCACCAATGATTTAGAAGCATGGATTTGAAGCCTTGGATAGAACCTTTAAAGACATTTTCAATTTTTAAATTGTTTCAAATAATAACATGTCATTTGGGGGTAAAGTTATTGTCTTTGGAGAAGACTTCAACAAATACTACCAGTTGTCCCAAACAATAATAGAGAAGATATCATCATTGTATCATTAAGCTCTTTCTACTTTTGACAATATTGTAAAGTCTTAAGATTGATTAAAAATATATAGGGTTGGTAAAATGGGTACCTGTTTAGACACGCTAAGACCTGTTTAGCAAAAAAATGCACTATGCATTTTTTTTTACTTTTTTAAATTAATTAAAATTAAGAGTCTTGAATTTATCGTTTCTTCTTCTTGATACCTAAAACATATAACTATCACAGTCAAACCACCAAATCTAAGTGTTAGGTGTCGTTTTCATGTTTGATACTTGTGCTAATCGCGTTGTCTGAAACCTATTAAACACGATAAAACACAATTTTCCAACCCTAAAAATATGAGGTTAAGTGTGGGTAGTACATCAGTTGATATTAAGAAAACAAAGATGTTTTCAGAATGGTTGTTGCATTTAGGAAAAGACAAAGTTGGTTCCCCGAATGATGGTGAGACAAATATATACATACCCGACGATCTTTTAATGTAACACCCGGTTATTTAAAAAGACATGAAATGAAGAATAAAAAGAAAAGCTATAAGGTCCAAGTGGAGGGACTAAAAGCGTCCAAAAGGACAAAACTTTAAAAAAGTTGGTGTAAAGGTGGGCATGGCCGCCCACCCTCATTTCACATCATCATTTCTTCTGTTTTAGAGAGAGAGCATGGGAAAACTCTCGGCTTGTAGAAGAAGAAGAAGAAGAAGTGAACGAATTCAAGGTAAGAATTCATGGTTTTTATGGGTTTATGACGGGTTTTTATCCCGGTTGTATGCATATGTGCTTATGTGTTGTGTATGTGCTTGGGTGTGTGTGTTTGGTATTATTTTTAGGTGTTTGAACTCAATGCAAGCGGGTTAGAAAGGAAGAAATACCCAAGTTGCATCAGGTGAGTTCTAGACCCTGAATTTTACTTGTTTTTAAACATTTTTAGGGCTGAAAATGTATTTAACTGATTTTTACAATGTTTGAGTATGTATGCCCGTATGTAATGTGCATGATTGGATGATGATTTCTAGATGCTTATAGGTTGTTCATGTTTAGAATAGCCACATTAAGCTTAGAAAAGATAGGTTTGATAATTGGGTTTGAAAACATACGGGAACCATGTTGAACAGAAGGTCCATGCGCCTAGATCAGGCTCATGTGCCTGAAAATGCCTTAGAAAAATTTAAGTGTAATCCATGCGTCTAAACAGTAGCCCATGCGCATAAGATTACCTTAGAAATGTTTAAGTACAACCCATGCGTCTGAACAGTGGTCCATGCACCTAGAAATGTTAGCCGGACAACTAAGTGTAGGGCCATGCGCCCTAATAGTGCCATGCGCCCAAGTGGCTCATACGCCTAAGTGTCCATGCGTCCGAATTATCCATGCGTCTAAGTGTTCATACGCATAAATAGTGCCATGCGCCTGAATAGTTCATGCGCCTAAAGAGAAATGACTAAGTGTTGGCCCATGCGCCTACATAGTGATGAAATGCCCGAACAGGGCTTATGTGCCTAAATAGTTCCCATGCGCCTAAGCACTTAGAAATTTTACAGAATTTTCTAAGAGTCTGTGTGTTAGGGTTTTGACCAAGGTTGACTAAAGGCTTATTAATGATGATGTTTCATGCATGATATGATTACGTATGATTGTTCCTTAATTATTATTGCTAATATTATTATTACTTATAGTATGTGACTTTACGTGGTATGTTATTATCGTAACGTAAAGTATACCGTACTAATAAAGTGAAAGAGCAATAAAGAAAATAAGAGGAACATTAATGAAAATGTTAACAAGTCTTGCAAGCTTATAGGAGGTGCACGACCATGTTGTCGTTAGCTCAACTGTGCTGCGGGTTAGCTACCCTATTATGCACACAGGGCCAATCAATTGAGATTGGCAGGACCTTTGTAGCGTGTCCTGGGAGATTGGGTCGACCTTGTACACAATACACAGAACCCTTTCGAGTGAAAGAGTTGACCCTTTCGAGGGATATAGTTAACCCTTTCGAGGGATATAGTTGACCCTTTCGAGGGATATAGATGGCGCATCACCCGTTTTCCATCGCGCATACAGTTGGGGTATTGCTCACTTGTCCATACAGAAAGTAAAATATAAAGATAAAAGTTTACAGACAAAGCATACAGTAAAGAGAACGAACAATACTTGTTCATATAGTTAATGTGTGCTCGCATATACAGTACAGAGTTGTATTTTACAAAAAAGAGTATTTTCTTATACAACATATAGAAAGTATTTTATTGCTTTTAAAAACTACAACTCACTCAGCAACGCTGACTTTTATACATTTTCAGTTGGGAGGTAATTATTGCTGAGGATGGCACGAGGGTGAAGCTACTCGGCAGGGAAAGACTTACATCCATTCGTATTCTATGTTGTTGTTGTTTTGTAATGCGTTAAAACAATTCTTTTGTAAACCGTTAATGATGATGTATTGATTAACAACAGTGTTTTAAATGAAATGAATGGTTTTTGATAAATCATTTCCGCTGCTTAAGTTTGTATGATTATAATGTATAGTGTTTTAATTGCTGTGATTGACCAACTGTGAGGTTTCCGAGAACGGGGCCTTACATTTAATTATTGACTCATCTGATCTTGTTTCTTCTCTTATTGAATTTGTGTACTTTAAAGATTTTGAATATGTTTAGGAAGGAGCAATATCACTCCTACAAATGAAGTCGTACAGGAGATTAATGATCACTTGCTTTTAATGTTTCTAGGGGAAGAAAATGAATACCTTACATCTAATATTATAACATAGTCAGATTATGTTTATGTTAATTTTGATATGAGTTTATACTCATCTAACATGTCAAAAATGGACTTAAACTTTCAGGGTTATCAAACCATAGATTATTACTAAAGGTCGGGGCTATGGTCATGTTCTTAAGAAATAGCGATCAGAAGAATGATTTTAACCCTAGGAAATCGCATTATTGAGGCCCTGATAATATATGGAAGTAATATTAGAACTCGAACATTTAAGGAGTCCACATAAATATTACAAAAGACAGTTTCTTTTTGGGATATGTTTTGTCATGACCATAAATAAAAATAAATGTCGGTCACTATATAGGGTTGATTTGTATCTAAAACAATCGGTATTTACACATAATCAACTTTTGCGGCATTGTCTAGGTTGATAAAAGAGATTGATTAAAGCTTTTCATACTTGATAAAGAGGGTAAATGTGACATCCGTCACTATCAGGTCCATAATTGACTCGAACTCGTTAACTTTCCTCGTCCATTTATTATCTTGCGTAATTAATTCATTTTCGAATCAAAACTGTTCGTATATCTGTTATGTGTCAACCCCAATATTATAGTAAACCGAATAAAGACAATTATTATATAAACGACATTAACGAAACTAATCATTAATTTTACAAAATAGTATTACTACAAGTATTATTATTACTACTACCATTGTTAATATTAATATTATTATTATAATTATCAAAGTCGGCGTTTAAAGTGTAATTTAATAAACTTAAGAGATTAATTGAAAGAAAGTCATAGGGGTGAAAGGGTAAAATGGTAAATCTTAAATATACATAGAACCCACCCGCGTGACTTTCCCTGAAACCCTAAACCGCCGTGTGATTGCCGAGACCACCTGCGTTGTTCGCACCACCGAAGCAGCCTTTTCACCGACGTCGAACATCACCGCCTCGCCTTTTGGTTATTTTGTAGGTAACCGCTCGTTGTAAACTTTGTTTCGTATTGTTTCGTGGTGCCGTTTCGTAAATCGTTCGGTTGTTTCGGGTGGTATCGTTTTATACGGTGGCTGCCGTGGGTGTGCCTTGTGTTTGCTCAGGTGTGTATGTATATATTGGTGCGATTGCGTGGGTACGTGCATATATATGTGTGGTTGTGTATGTACGTATATATACGCCGTGTGTGTATATATAGATATCGTGTGTACGAATATAATACATGTATGTATGCGTAGTATGTGTCGTGCGTGTGGTGTGAGTCGGGTTTGTGACTGTTGTGTATGCGTGTGTGTGTGTGGCAAGTATATCCGAAGCGAACGCGGTAGCCTTGCGTGTTTGTACGTATCTATACATGATGATGTGTGGGTATATGACTGAAATGCGCGCACACATATATTAATATATATATATATATATATATATATATATATATATATATATTACGATGTATGCTGCAGTAGAGGTATATATATGTATGTGTGTATTGCTCATGTATTTTGTATGTGTGTGCGATGCAAGTATGTTATATGTATATGGTTGTGAGTGTATGTATATATGTCATGTGTGTGTGCTAGTGATGAGTGAGTATGTGATATGTGTGTATGAAGAATGAAGACGTGTGTGTATATATATATATATGTATATGTATATGTATATATGTATATGTATGTATATGTATGTAAATATATGTATATATATGCATACATATATATATAGATACATATATGTGTGTATATATAGATACATATATATATATATATATATTATATATATATTATTATATATATATATATATATATATATATGTATGTGTGTGTGTGTGTATACATATATTATATACATATATAGGGGAGGGATCAAATGGGAACTATCTTTTTTGTGAAAACTCAAGGAATCAATCTCAACCATTAGTTTTTAATGGCAAAATTGTAATTAACAAAAATATATTTAAAAAATTATAAATCAAAAAATAACATAAAAATAAAAAAAATAAAAACACAAAAATGTTCCCCAACTTTCCCTTTTTCATAAAAAAAATATAAAAAAATTTATAAAAAATAAAAAATATTCCCTTTTTTTTAACGAAATTCGTTTTACACATGTGTAATATCGGATTTACACATATGTAAATCCAGTACTACACATGTGCATAACTAGACTTACATATATGTAAACAACCGATGTATGATTTTTTTGGAAAAGTATATCAATATGGTAGGCGTTGGAAATATAAAAAAATACTGAATTTTATGGTGAATTTTTTTGAAAAATGATGTCGTGAAAAAAAGTTACGAATGTTAAAAAAACGGGGGAAATGGCATGTGATTTGCATGTGATAAAAAATGTGTAGCTGAGATTGGTTTTTAAGTTCTCACAAAAAAGGTAGTTCTTATTTGAACCCTCCCCTACATATATATATATATATATATATATACATACATATATATATAATATATATATATATACATATATATATATATGTATATATATATATTAATATATTATGTATGTATATATATATATATTCATATATATGTAGGGGAAGATTCAAATGAGAACTACATTTTTTTGTGAGAACTCTAGGAACCAATCTCAGCTACTCATTTTATGTATTTAACCCGTGTAATACACGGGTTTACTAAAGCTAGTATATGTATATATACATATATATATATTATAATTATATTATTTTTATTATTGCTATTAATATTATATTATTATTATTATTATTTATTATTTATTATTATTATTATTAATTTTTTTATTATTATTAGTATTATTATTATTTTTACTAATGTAGTTTGTTGAGTTGTATGAATTGTACACATTTGATGTGCATGTCGAGTGTCAAACCCAAAACCGACCGAACGTATCTATTCCCTTTAGACTCATCTTAAGATCTAATAATAATTAATTATAGGTGTTTGATCATTTGTTTGTCTCACTCGTTGAAGTCTTTTATTCATTTATTTCCATCTCATCGCGGCCCGTTTTCATATTAAAATATTTATAAACTAGAAGGAAAAGTATGTTCACCCTTTTTATGCTGTAAACTTATTCAAACTTTGGGAATGTTGTGTTTACTGTTTTGTAAGTATATATCTAGTACATGCATGAGTTAGCTATGTGGTTCTTTATTCAAAACTATTTAACTTCAATGTTGGAGCCAACGAACAGGTATTGATAGTACTATTGGGCTAACACCCCCACCCTTGTTTGTTAGTATATAAAGATCTGTGTAGGTTGGACTCACCTTTAGTTTAGTTTGTTTACTTTTAATTGTAATAGGTCTTTTGTTAGTTTTCTTTTGTAAGTACTTAGATTTATGTGTTTTGGCAGTCTAGCGAAACTGTGACCGAAACTATAAGTTCGCTCACAGTTTGTTGTTTTGTTCGCCTGACGAAACTGCTGTTTCGTCTGGCGAAACTATAGTTTCGGCAGTACAGTTTTGCTGACAGCGAAACTGTCTGCAAAACTATAGACTTATCATTGTTGCAAGTTACCATTTCAAGCAGTTAATACACAGAATTATTCTTGTGCTTTATGTTATTGATTATCATTGATCATTGTCTTATTATGAATGGGTTCTCATTGTATTCAATCCTCCTTGATATTGTTGTTTAGTGTATTTGTTGGATATTGAACGATTCTTAATATCATTTGCACTGTTCTACGATCACATGGACAATATGGTATCAGAGCCTTAGTGTTCATGATTTGTTGAGTTTCTTTGTGGTTTTTGTTCAATATCTTGTTTCAATCATTTTAGATCACTCATTGGATGTTTTTGATATGGAAACTGATTGAGATTACCTTGTTTTCTGTTGTGAAAGCCTTGTTAATCATCAGATCTCAAATTCATTGAGATTTTGATGATTTCAGATTGATTTTGTGTTACAAAAGGGTTTTGGGATCGATCAGCGAAAGTGTAGTTCTTTTAGCGAAATTGTCAATCATCTTCCAGCGAATCTACGGGTTATATTGATTTGGAAATTGTTCTGTAGTTGTTCTCCGAAACTAGTCCTTTTGAAGGAAAGTTCACTAGTGATTGTGAAGGATTTTCAAGCGAAATTGCTGCCGAAAGTGTGTCTGAACGAAAGTTCAAGCTTGTTTCATGCGAACTTAGCAGCGAAACTAAGCCTGTTGTGACAATCGGCGAGCGAAACCGCTGTTGAAATTGTCAGCGAAATTAGATCCTTCTGCGAAAGTATAAGCGAAAGTAGTTTTCAGCGAAATTACTTGCGAAGTTACCTTTTTTTCTGCGAAAGTGTCTGCGAAAGTATCTTACTTGCCGAAACTATATCAATCTCTGCGAAACTACCATGTTAAGTTAACATCACCCACTCTTGCCGATCTTGAAAGCGTTGCTCCGAATAGGCCTCCGAGGTTAAAGAGATGTCTTAAAGCCTTCTTCTTCTACACTGATCACAACCAATGGGAATCAATTATTTCTAGTCCTCACATATCAACGGTTACTGTTGGTGATATTGTTTCTCAAAATAAGGACCCATCCTCCTTCATTGAAAAGGATCTGAAATTGATCGACCGCGATCAAAAGGCTTTTGGTGTTTTAACTCTTTGTCTGGCTCCAGACATTTACAATCGTTTTGCAGAGCATAAATATGCTAAATCTCTTTATGATGCATTATGTGAGTTTTATGATGGGAATGCAGATTTGGTAAAAGATAAAAGCATTCAGGCTGAGAAGGAATTCAATTCTTTTATTGGATACAAGAATGAGAGTTTGACAGATCTCACAAATCGTTTCTTGACTGTTTCAAGCACCTTAAAGAAATATGATGAAAAGCTTTCCAATAGTGAACAAGTTAACAGGCTTCTAGATTCTCTCCCACCTCAGTGGAGTTTTCAGGCGAGAATGCTTAAACAAGAAAGAGGGTTCACAGACTACAAGCTAATGGATATTATCAATAAGCTGAAATCCTTTTAGTTTGATATGAAAAGACGGGAATTTAACCAGACTATGATGCCCACATCTGGTTTTTCACAAAATGTTTCTTTACTGTCATCCGCTGCAAGCTCTTAGATTCAAAAGTCAATTCAAGGAGGAGTTAACACAAGTACTTTTTCAGGTGGAAACAGTAGTGTAGGAAGAGATATGAGTAATTTTAAGACCAATGTTGATACTTCAATCCCATTAGAAATAATGGCTCTTTTTGGAATGTTTGTTCAAAGCTATGAAGCACTAGTAGCTGGAGTGCTTCAACTGTAAACAATTGGGACACTTTAAACGTGATTTGATAAGTCCAAATTGAGATGCTTCAACTGTAAACAATTGGGACACTTTAAACGTGATTGTCCATCTCCAATTGTCACCGATTTGAGCAATTCAGGAGTTCCAAGGTTAACAGTTGAGAAGGAGAAAGAAGATGTGAATCACAAGAAGGAGACTGCACTGATTTCTAACTTTGATTAAAGTGCTGAGGTTGAGGAAACAAGAACTGAGATAAATCATGTTTTGGTTGCTGAGCTTGTTGAAGGGAATGAGAAGGTTGATGGTGAAGCTGGATTTGATCTTTTCAAGGAATTAAAAAAGGAAGTTGTGTTATCTGTGAATGAGAAAGAAAAGAAAGATGCTGGAATAAGGGAAGGTGAATCTACAGGTCTAAGAGAGGAAGGAAGTTCATGCATTTGGCAAAGGAAGGATTGTGATGATGATGCTGCCACTATTGAAAAAAAAGTCAAGTACTCCAGTGTGCCAATGTGAAAAGGCCTTAGCTGCTGAAAAGATTGTGATGGGACTTCCCTATGAGGTAATTTAGGATATGTGCTCATCTGCTTGTAAAATTAGATTATTTGGGATTTACAAAGCTAATCGACTATTAATTGATAATGAAAAGGATTTAAAGCGAATCAATGATGAACTTAAAGTCAATGAATCAAAATACTTTATTAAATTAAATGAGGCTTTAAAAGAAAATGATCATTTAAAATGAATTGTTTTGGAAATAAATATTGAGATTAACACTTTGACTGAAAGAGTTGCCCTTGCTGAATTTGAAACAAGCAAACTTCAGTCAAAGTTATTCAAATGGACCATTTCAGGTATGAAACATGATGATCTATGTAAATCTCAACGGGGAGCTAGGATTAAAACGGGAATGGGTTATGAAAACGTAAAGGTTTATCCTCCACCTAGTACATACTGTTATTCTCCTATGCCTGTTCCTTATCCTTCTAATGATTTAATCAAAACAGATACTGATAGTATGTCTGCAGGTTTAGAGGGTGTTAACTCTAATCACGTTCGTGAAGACTACGACAATGGACCAACTAGTGGGCTTGGATGCACTAGTATTAATACACCCGATTGTCAGCAATCTGTTTTAGATCACAAGTCTAGTTTAAATTCTGTTTTTGTTTCTAGTTCTAATGTAACAGACTATTGTCTCATGTTCTCATGATGGTTTTATTTCATCTTTTAATTCAATACATTGTGGTGATGTCTCTTATTCTAGTGATGATTGTGATGCAACTGATCTTTCTGCAAAATCAACTGAACAACTTAAAACTAATTGTTTTGAAAAGTTCTTTTCTCATCCCATTCCATCTTTCACTCCATCAAATATGTCTTTATCTGATGAAAGAATTTCCTCTTCGTCTGAAACTAGTACCAGTGGAGCTAGTTCTACTAGTACGTCAGACGAACATTCATCTATTTTTATAAATAATAATTCTTGTTCAAATAAATATCGACCTGTTGGCATGAATGAGTCATTTAGTGACATCGATTCTAGTGTATCTGAATGTGATGAGGAAATTATCATTGATCATATTCTTACCTCATCACATCACAGAGCTAGACACAAACCTCATTGTTTCAGGTGTGGTCAAGAGGACCATCTTGTCAAGAATTGTCCTACTTTGGTTAGTAGACATCTTAATAGGAACTGTTTTGGAAATAAATTAACAAAATTGATTAATAATTTCTTCTGCAAAAAATCTGCTTCATCTAAAAATAAATTTGTTCAATCTTGGGTTCCTATCACACTTGGTTAATCTGTTCTTTATTTTATTTCAGGAGTCATTCACTAAGATTGTAAACAGTATGTGGCATGTAGATAGTGGTTGCTCCAAACACATGACAGGTACTGACCAATTATCGGATTATTGACGGAGGATATGTTCCTTTTGTTTGCGACAAAAAGGGTGGAAAGATGATTGGGCAAGGAGAAGTTTATAATAGTTCTTTAACTTTGGAAAAAGTAAACTATGTTCTTGAGCTGGCATTTAATCTTCTGAGTGTTTCTCAAATCTGCGATAAAGACATTCCTGTCTTGTTTAAATCTGATGAATGTCTATTTTTAAAATCAGAGATTGATATTCCACATGATTTGATTCTTATGTGTGCTCCCAAAAAACATGATACATATCTTCTTGATATGAACTCCAGCGAGTCAAAGTCTACTGCAACTTGCCTTCTTTCTAAAGCTTCAACCTTTGAATCTCTCTTATGGAATCGTTGATTGGGCCATGCTAATTTTAAAATAATAAACAAATTAGTGAAAAACAATCACGTGAGAGGACTTCTTTCAAAAGATTTCTCTGTTAACAAAAAATGTATGGCGTGTGCCAAGGGCAAACAACACAAGAAACCACATAAGCCCAAACTTGAAAACAACATAACTTGTCCTCTCGAGTTGTTACATACTTATTTGTTTGGCTCAATTAGCGTTAAATCTATTGCTAAAAAATCTTTTTGCCTTGTTGTTACAAATGATTTCTCCAGATACTCCTGGGTGAGATTCGTTGCTCACAAAGGAGAGGTTGCTGAAGAATTACAGAAATTAATTCTTTCTATCGAGACAATCAGCAAGAGAAAGGTTATGGGTCTGAGAAGCGACAATGGCACTGAATTCAAAAATCAGATTCTCGATTCCTTCTGTGCTCAAAAGGGGATTGTACGACATTTTAGTGCCGCCAGGACACCTCAACAGAATGGTGTTGCTGAACGAAAGGATCGCACTCTCATTGAAGCTGCACGTACAATGCTGATAGAATCTACTTTACCTATTATCTTCTGGGCTGAAGTAGTAAATTGTGCTTCATATGTTTTAAATCGAGTGTTGATTATCAAGGATAAGATGAAGACTCCTTATGAACTCTTTCATAAAAGGAAACCTTTAATTGACTTCTTTCGACCATTTTGTTGTTCATGCACTCTTCTGAATACTTAATCACAGAAAACAAAGTTTGGTGATGTGTCTGATAAATGTTACTTTGTTGGATACTCTTCTTCTCAAAAGGCCTATCAAGTTTATAACAAGAGAACACGTATCGTTCAAGAGTCGTTCTATGTTGATTGGCAGGAGTCTAACTCTTCTGATGTTCGATCTGAACCTGCATGGTTCTTTGACTCCAATACTATGTTTAATTCATTCAATCTTCCAGCTTTCGTTGATGATGCGTCCACTTCAAATGTTCAAACCAACATTATATCCTCCACTTCATCACTTATCCATTCCACCCTATCTGCAAATAATGCCATTTCAATTGATGTTGGTTCATCTTCTCCATTGCTGGATTCTTCTTCACCAATATCTCTTTCCTCATCACCTACATCTATCCCTTCACAACCTATTCCCTCTTCCTCTCCCTCATCTAATCCTACACAATCTGTGAGTGAAACTTCTTCTCACATTTTCTCTTTAGACACCGACTACAAAACTTTGAAAGATCATCCTCATGATAATGTTATTGGATCTATCATTGATGGTGTTTGGACGCGGAGTCAATTTGGTTTCATTAATATCTGTCCCTTTTCCTGCTTCATTTCTCAAACCGTCTCGAAAAATTTGCACGCTGCTCTACTGGATCCATGCTGGGTGGAGTCAATGCAATTGGAGCTTCAATAATTCAGAAAGCTTAAAGTTTGGACCTTGGTTGACTTGCCTCCCAACAAATGCCCAATTGGTACGAAATGGGTGTTTAAGAACAAACCAAATGATCGTGGTGTGGTGGTGCGTAACAAGTCTAGATTGGTTGTGCAAAGTTTTGCTCAAGAAGAAGGGATTGACTATACTGAAGTCTTCGCTCCAGTTGCCCGTCTTGAAGCAATCAGGATCTTTCTCGCTCATGCTGCCCATAATCAGTTCAAGGTTTATGAGATGGATGTTAAATGTGCTTTTCTTTACGGAGATATTGATGAGGAGATATTTGTGTGTCAACTACCAGGTTTTGAGGATCCGAACTTTCCTGATAAAGTCTACAAGCTTGACAAGTCTCTGTATGGTCTTCATCAAGCACCTCGAATCTGGTATGAGACCCTGACATAGTATCTCTTAAGCAATGGTTTCTCTCATGGTACCATCGATATGACTCTCTTCAAAAAGGAAGAAAATGGTGAAATGCTTTTTGTCCAAGTTTATGTTGATGATATTATTTTTGGATCTACCAATTCAGTATTATGTCGGGAGTTCGAAGAAGTGATGCATCAACGATTTGAAATGAGTATGATGGGAGAAATGTGCTTCTTCCTTGGTTTGCAAGTTGAATAAAAGCAAGAAGGAATTCTTATTCATCTGGAGAAGTATATCAAAGAAATCTTGAAAAAATTCAAGATGGAAGACGCATCTCCTGAATTGACCCCCTTTACTGCTCAGACTTGTCTCACTCTTGATGAGAACGAGAAACCTGTTGATCCTCATCTCTATAGGTCTATGATTGGCTCTCTCATGTATCTTACAGCAAGTCGTCCTGATATCACTTTTGTTGTTGGATACTGTGCTCGATATCAATTGGCCTCAAAAGAGTCCCATGAGAAAGCAGTCAAGAGAATATTTCGTTATCTAAAAGGATCATCTCGTTTAGGCTTATGGTATCCATATGGAGGGAATTTTGATTTACATGCTGATTCTGACAGTGATTCTAATGGTTGCAGGTTAAATAGAAAATTGGTGTCAGGAGGATGTCAGTACCTTGGAAATTGTCTAGTGTCTTGGCAGAGCAAGAAACAGACCACTGTCTCTCTTTTTACAGGAGAAGCAGAATACATTGCTGCCTCAAGTTGTTGTTCCCAAGTTCTTTGGATACAACACCAAATGATTGACTACGGAATTAACTTCCTCCACACACCGTTGTTTTGTGACAACGAAGCAGCCATTGGGATTGCAAAAAATCCTATTCATCATTCCCGAACCAAGCATATCGAAACTCGGATTCATGCAATTCGTGATGCCCAAGAAAAGGGTTTTATCAATATTATATCCATTGCCACAAAAAATCAAAAAGCAGATCTTTTCACAAAAACTTTCAATAAACCCTGTTTTTATGAATTGATCTCTATGCTCGGGTTAATCCTTTTAATCTTAAAAAAAATTAATAAGTAATAAATTTTGGGGAGGGCATTACAATAATCAGGGTGTTAATTTTGGAAATGACGAGAAATGATTTTATATCCTCAGGATATTTTTTTGCATGATTGGTACTTAAAATGAGAAATGATTGTAATTGATGCTGTTATCTGTTTCACATCTTTAAAAAAAATAAAAAAAATATATCTTACATACATATATATATATATATATATCTATATATATATATATATATATATATATATATATATATATATATATATATAATAAAAGAAGCACATATAATGCTCAAACAAACGAATTCTGTAACAATATGCTTGATAGACTCAGCCTGACAAATAAAGTAGATAGCAACATCATGATTTAAATTAAAATATATTCTTAGGGATGTATGGATTTACGCAATCATTTTGGCTTGCACGAAAACTGAGTCCCGACAAAAATTGGAATGAGAATTGATCTTTCACCCACCTTGATGCAAATCATATAAACCATATCCTTGGGCCATGATTGGTGAATTTAAGTGTCTCGTGTTTATGCTTATCTCCTCTGCTATACGATGGTACTGACCTGGAGTGATGATCTCCTCTGCTGTACGGTGGTACTGACCTGGAGCTCTCATCGGCACATGATTAAATGGTCATCTCCTTTGTTATACGTAAGTATAGACCTGAAGCTCTCACCTATTTGATCTAATCTGTATCACCTCATCTAATGATGATTTGATATCTGAATGCAATATTCAGATAATAATCACTTGCACACTAATGCACAAACCTTACTCTGTAAAGATCATTTCAAAATTCAAGAAATCCTGAGGTTGGGTGAGAGTTTTTTGCCAAATGATTATGGGGTCCTAACATTCTAACGTATCCAATCAAACCTTAACAAATCATATGCTGTTTGTTGAAAAAGATAAGGCATGGGTTTAAGTGGACAAACATATCAACAATCGTTATTGATGTGTTTTAGAATTTCAAAATCATTCAAAGAATGTGATTAGATTCTGTTATCAATATGATCTCATTACTGATCGATGATCTACTTCATCTTTGTGTTATATTTATCTTGAGGATATGATCTCCGATCTATCTTGAGCTGTGTTATGTTTGCCTTGCTTTAATAAATAAAAAAATTGGCAGCGAAACTACATTTTCGCCTGACGAAATTGTCAGCAAAACTATTCTTTCGGAATTTTTTTTTAAATTTTCTTTTAATTGTTTTTAATTTTGTTTAATTCCTTAAATTCTTATTCAACTTATCTGGTCTCTTCCCAGTATCAAATGGCTAACTTAAAGTTCGATGAGCAGAATAACATTACTGCTATTCTAGATGACACACATCCTAAAGCGGCTGGGTTCAGAGACTGCATTAATGGCTGCAAAGATAACCCATAGCTCATGCCATATCTCATTCAACCACCATTTATGATCTTCAGATTAGAGATTTTTGGAGATCCGCTGAGTACGATACACGAGGAAATTCACAACGAATTACTGCTAAAGTCCTAGATCACGACGTAACCATTACTGCTGAGACTGTTTCGAGGATCTTGAGACAATAAGAGGATTCTGGAGATGAAGTTACTATGACAGATTCAGAGGTGTTCCAGGCCTTTAGAAGCATGGGATATGAGGGACCAGCTTTTGGTTCTCGCAAGGAGATCAAGAAGTCATTTCTGTCCAAAGAGTGGAGGTTTATTGCTCATGTATTTATTATGTATCTTGATCATCGTAAAGGTGGATCCGATGGACTAAACATTGATTGGGCAAAAGCAATGGTGTTATGTTGCAAAGGAGAGAAGGCCAACATTGCCAGACTAATACTTGCCTACATGGCTGAGAACGTGATGGCTTTGAAGAAGGACAAGTGGCTGTTATATCCTTGTTTTCTTCAGATGATTTTTGATGATCTTATCCCTAATGTACCAAAACATGGAGAGGTAAAGAGGCTGGTACAAATGAACCCTTGCATTTTTGCTGACTGTTGTGCCATTCGCCACGATTTTAGTGGAAAGATCACCCATCTTTGGGAAAATATGTATCCTCCAGAGAGATGGAGTTATATTAAACGGGTGGATGAATCAGAAAACAAAAGGGCTGAAGAATCTAGGGTATAGCGATCTGAAGCAACAAAGAAAAGAAAAAGATATGCCAAGGAGAAAGATTATGACTTTGAGGAAGATATTGTTGAACAAGCTGAAGAAATAAGAGTAGAGAAAGAAAGAATGTCGAAGAAGAAAGCCGATACTGCTGAATCTGAGAGGCGGTCTAAACAGAGACATGAAGGATTCACTGAAAGAAGGGAGGAAAGAGGAAACCTTGATGAAAACATGATTTGAAATCTAAATACTTCTTTGGCAAATGAGCTGAGGATGATCAAAACTAAACTTACAAACCAATGATTAGAGAAAAGCAAAAAGGATATGTGATAGAGGGTATGAAGAAAATGCTTGTTGATCAAAACCGATTATGAAAAAGTTATTGAGGAGATTACATATCTGAAAGCTGCAGCCGGCCTACCTGATTAACTAATCAATCTGAGTTAGATGATTGACTGACACTTCAAAGTATCATTTCTAAATGGGGTACTTCATCCAAGCAGGAGAGGGCACATTTGGTGCAGCAACCACTGATGCTGGAGATTGTGAAACTACAGTTGAGGGTTGGAAGAGAGAATGAAGAAGAAATCTATGAGGCTGGATTGTTAAGATGGGTCTTGATGTCGAGAAAGATTTAGTTAGTGAAGAAGTAATAAGAGAAAAGTCTGTGGAAAGAAATGTTGAAAAGGGAAGGATTGATTGATGAAGGAAAGGACGATGAACAACTCATAGACTATGATTCGGAACCAGAGTTCTATGAGGTTGATGAGCGACCTCTGATCTATGTGGCAAAGAAAGGGGAGGATGCTAAAGATGTATTTGAGATGGATATGGCAGATTGGTTTGTAGAGGTGAAGGAACCAGAAGAACTCACTCCCTTATTCCAATATTTGGGAGGGTTGAGTAAACAGGAGGCCGACAAGAAGATTATTAGTTGGGCCTACAATCCTGGGCTAAAAATCTTTATGATTAAGAGGAGGGGAGGTCATATAAGCTATTTATATAAGAGGAAGGCCTTTAAGTCCTTGCCCAAATGGAACCTTAGGCGCCTGGCAGCTCTACCACTTCTGAATGCACATTTGAGTGAGAGAGCCACTCTTCTGATGAAGAAATACAGAACAGGCTTAATGAAAATTTCAAATCCTTGGTTACATGAAGGCAGAACGGAGAAGGTCAAAGAAAGACAAGGACTGGGAAACGGGAAAGGGGCGAATTGTTCTGAGAATTAAACCGCCAAAGATAGTTAACAGAGTGAGACTATCTGATCCCCTTCCCCAACAGCTACAGGATTTCGAGAAATGGTTCTATGATAATAATACTGGTGAAGCTGTGATTAGGGTGAAGAATTGAAAAGCATTTAAAGTTTTTGATCCTATGGAATTATTTAGCTTCTGTGACGAAGATTTATGGTGTTGTGAGAAAATCACATAAAGGCAGGGGCTGGGGAAGAGACTCAGAAAGAAGCTAGTCTTTTTATGAATGTAGCCAACTGTTAGGACCTGGTATTTGAACGAAATACCTAGAGATTAGTGTGTAAACCAGATCAAATAGTGCGGAATCCTATTTGATTGGCGATCCAATCAGTGAGAACACACGTAGAATCAATCAAGAATTGAAACTAACGTTAGAAATCGACTGGTAATCGGTCTAAAGTGTTCTATGAACTTGAAGAACGAATTGGGAGGCTTCTGGACGGCTAGGGTACGTCTGGAATCGTAATTAATCGAGAGTCCCTATTTTTCACGAATTGGGTTGTATTTATAGGTTGGTATTATTCAATCGTGCGACTGAACCATTAGTATGGTTCAGTCGTGCGATTGAACCATGCGGTTGATTCATCCGCACGACTGAGTGTTCAGTCGTGCGACTGAGTGTTCAGTCGTGCGACTGAGCCAATCTTATGTGTCAATCATACGACTAATCCAGTCACACGGTTCAGTCGTGCGACTGAGTCATTCATATGAAGTTGTTCATGCTTATGGTCCATTCGCATGGGCCATTCGCATGAGAATCATTATGTTAAGTTTGAATGTATTAATTAGTAAACATTATATGTAAACATTCAACCAATCACTAACCTAATTAACCAATTTTATATCAACTCATTAATGAAATATTAATCATTTCAAATCACAATCAACCAATATCATTTCATTCATCATATCAAATTACACCAAAATTAGATAAACAAGATCTATTACATTTCATATCATGATCTAGGGACATACATGTATCAACAAACTCCCCCTTGGACCTAGATCTCTCTAATCTTTTGTTTTCTGCATAATCCTCTTATTTCTTGTACTTCTCCTCTTTTGTGACTCCCGTGTGAATCTCAAACCGAAGCAGAGTCGTATAACTTTCTGGAACTGGAGGGCTTGTACAATATCTTGCGTATCATAGAACAGTGGCCACTTCTATAGCGTATATACATCACTTTCCGACAAGTTTATAAGCCACATTGGGTCGAATACCCTGATAGTATCCATTTGTCCCTCTTTGCTTAAGACTATGACCGCTTTAGCTGTTCTCCAATCATAGTTCCACCACTTAAAATGTAGAGTGAAATCTGTGGCATTTCCCTGAGTGGGATTCTCGACATTGTGTGCGGAGGATTCCACTTCAACACTATCTTAGGCTTGCCAGTAATGACATCAACCTCAGACCTTCTGATATACCTAGTAGGCTGTTGGGGTCTGAAGTTAACCCATCTAGTGTGGTACTCCTTCTTCAGAGCAGCCTCAACCAGCCTGACATCTTCCTCGGGTCAGCATACAAAAGCTTTAGTTTGGCCAGCTGGTTGAGCTCAAAACCTGGTAGAGTCTTCAGATCATGTGGGAATCTGAAGTACTCTATGCCTGTTCTCTCTTAACTGCATACGCATTGAGATCTTCAAAGTACGCCCATGCTATGATCCTTCCTGACACCTTGTGATGTTTCTTGACTCTATAGAGTTTGGTGTAGGAATCCTTCTTGGTGTAGTACGTTGGGCTCTAACTTCTTCAAAACATGCAGCCCACTCAGCCTTTCGAATGTCAACATCATCATTTGAGGCTTGGGCTGTGTCTTCTGCTTTCTCTGTTTCTTGCTCCATATTGTTCAACACCTCAATAGTATCGCTGACAAGGGATTCGCCCAGATTGGGGACCACATTATCCTCATTGTCAGCGTACTGAGGGTACTCTTCGGCAGTGACATCTTCGATCTCTACATCATCAACATCGTTGAGCTCTTCGTCACTAGTTGAATCGCATGTTGGGGCATCTTTTACTATTTCATCTGGATTTAGCTCAAAAAGCTCTGCGAGTTGCTCATTTGATAGGTCATGACTATTTCCCCTTCTTCAGGGTATAATTCACTGACCTCCTGACAATCCCTTGCAGATCAAGAATCATTGTTAGCTGAGACTTGACCTGCTGAAGGGGAGCAACATCAAACTCATCTCTTTGGTAATTTTGATCTGTTTGATTTAAACATTCCACACATAAATCATTAGTATTAATCAAACAGAAAGGCATTAAAGTAATATAAACATAAATACATTGTGTTCAATTACATGATTCAAATACAAAAGAAGATAAATACATAAACATCTAATCTTTACTTTTTTCTTGTATCATGATTTCATCACTTGGAGGGGCAGAGGTAGAAGCTGATTGATCTTGTCTGTTCTTTGTCCTTTTCTCTTGACCGTAGCAGTGGCTGATGCAGGTGCTCCCCTCCTTCTCTTCTTCATGATCCTCAGTATCACTCTCATCATCCTCATCATTATCTTCATCATCTTCATCTCTGTCTCCTTCCCTGATCTTCAATGGCTCCTCTTTAGATCCTTTCAGTTTTAAAAAGGATAATCTTCCTTGCCTTCTCCAACTCCTATTTGCTTGCTTGATGTGACACTTTGAGCTTGGAGTTGGTCCATCTTGGTGCTCTGAGCAGCCAACTGCTGGGCCTGCTCCTTAATTACTCGAGCCTGCTCTGCAATTTTGTGAGATTGTGCAGCAGTTCAGTCAGTAAGCTGGCGGATCTGAGCTGTCTTTTCCTCATCAGCCGCCAGTAAGCGCATCACCATTCTGTTAAGCGCTGACAACCGTTCCTCTGCCCCGATTGGAGGTAGAGGAGATCTATAAGTGTGTGAGGGATGGGCTGAGGGTATTGATTGGTGTGACGTGGTGGTGGAGGTGGCTGTAGTGGAAGATAGGTATGTATAGTGGTGGAGGTGATGAGGGAGTAAAGGATGTGGTGGTGGAGGGAAACTATGTTGTGGTGGGAGGTATGGTGGGGGCTGTGGTAGATGTGGTGGATGTGGTGGATATGTGGATGTGGTGGCTGTGGTGGAGTGGTGGCTGAGGTGGATGGGTGGCTGTGGTGGATGTGGTGGCTGTGGTGGATGTGGTAGATGTGGTGTTATGAAGGTCACCCTACGCTTCTTCTTCTTCTGGCCATGGGGTTTGGCCATTCTCTTCTCTCCTTGTTCCAGTTGAGGTGGAGCTCCCCCTACAACCTGCCTGTGGACTCCGGAGCATAGCTTGGGTCAGTATCTGTATCTCCGGAGTCTCTCGGGTGTTCACCAACCACCCTTAACCCATGTTCTGTGGGAACAACTTTCCTTCCCACAGTTCGTGTAAGTGGCTCCTCATCTGATTCATCCTCCTCCTCCGCGTCAAGAACAAAATCCTGATGAAATCCCGCTGACTCAGTTACTTCTCCAGATGTGTGGACACTGGAGGTACAGAATCAGACACAGTGCCTCTGAGTGGAATAGCAGCATCCCCACTTTCATCATCATCTGAGTCATGAGTGGGTAGGGCTATCTGTTCCACATCAGAGTCACTGTCCTCGTGACGCCACTTTCTCTTTTCCGGCACCACATAGTCATCCCGGGCAAGATGACCAAACAACCTCCTGACAGGAGGGTTCACTGCTTTCCCCGGTATACTTCTTCCCAGGGTAGTGTCATCCATTACCTCCAAGACTACCGAATCCTCCTTTCCTTTGGCAGGGAAGGAAGCTTCTGATCTATGATCATTTGCATAAACCTCGGGTACATACAGAAGGCTTCCTTCCCTTTCCCCTCGATGTTCTCCACAGATAGGTGAAGATCATCTTGGAAGCACAATGTATGCGTTCTGCATCTGGTCTGACAGCTCATCAAAACCACCTTTCCTTGAAGCCATGCACTTGAGCAGCACGTGTGCAAGATATTTAAACTGGGGACAGAGGTTACTCTTGTTCAGTACCCCAGAATTGATGTCCCCAGAGTATTTGGCTCTGAGAAAGCATCCTCTGACAGTGAGGGGGTGTAAACGAGTTGGACAGTCAGCGTCATCCCCCAATTGTAGTACAATCCTTAGATCCTCCTCTGAAATGGTAATAGCCTCGCCAAATATGGTACTTCTGATGCAGTGAGGTTCAGATGATCTATCAACTGTAGCGCCTTCCTAGAAGGCTTGTTGAATGGATCGATATGGAGTGCAAGGGGTAGATATGGCATGTGCAATCCGTGATCTAATAGAAATGTGATTATGCCAGAGAATTCTGCAGCGTTTCTGGATGTTAAGTCCAGATGAGCACATATATTGTGCTTTGTGCTCATAATCCATCTACTCGCCATCTGTTACACAAAGATAGTAAACATTAGTACCATTGACTAAGAAAGTCATGAAATCCTTAAGCTTGAAGAACATCTTTCTGTCATGCAATTGAGATTGTGCGACTGAGTTCAAACGTGCGATTGAACCGTGCGAAAGGGGTTCAGTCGTACGATTGAACCGTACGAATGGGATTCAGTCGTGCGTTTGAACCCATACGTATCTCTGAGTGTGCGATTGGGCTCTACGTATATACCCTCATGCGGTTACATCAGTCGTGCGACTGAACTTCATACGCATGGTTCAGTCATGCGTATAAGCAGTTTGAGCCCTTCAGTGTGCGACTGAAGTTCATCACGCTGTCCATTCGCATGAAGAACAAACTGTTCAATTCAAAATTACTTTTTCACCATTTTTGAGTTTTAGACATCGTTATCTGGTTCATTTGACTCGCAATTCATTCTTAACCACCTAACATCGTTACTTTCGTTTGTTTGAGTCATTTAGGTAGGTTATTTAGTCACTTAAGTCTCGGGTACTTTGCGAGTCTGAATGTACCGTGTTTCATCAAATTTAACGTTATGGGAGTGCATGTATACAGTAAATTACCTGTAGAGTCGATGTAGATGGTCAGTAATCAAGAAACAGGTGTTTTGCGGATCAATTGAATTTTTTTGCAGAGTTGGGTTAATACGTGCGATTCAGGGTGATTTTGAAGGTGGTGAGTCTCTGTGACCGACTCCCCTTCTATTTATATTAACCTAGATTCAATCGTGCGACTGAGCTCATACGCACCTTTCAGTCGTGCGAGTGGGACTCAGTCGTGCGATTGGTTCAATCGTCCTTCTTCAGTCGTCCGACTGAATCTCAGTCGTGCGAATGACTCACTCATTCTCCCTTAATCATCCGACTGGCCAATCGTATGGGCCATTCGGTTGAATAGTCCATATTTTCATGGTCCATTCGTGCGAATAGGTCATATTTATTAACTTTTCTGCCAGTTTGAATATTTAACATTTAAAATCCCTTTACTTGCAGAAATTTACGTTATGAGCAGTGATCATCTTAGACATGATCGTTTTGACTTGAGAACCCTTTTATCACCTCAGATGTGACTGATTTAAGATTTTAACACATATGTGGTCATCTCAGACATGACCTTTTAGTGAGTTGATCCCTTACGATTTTCATGATGTAGTCCGGCAAACAAACAAAACTAAGGACTAAATGAATAAAAAAAACTAAACTAACATACAAAATAAAACTGGTTTGTTCTTTTTGTGAGAGATAAATCCTAAGATGGAAATCTACTGGATTTGGTTCTGGAATAGACAGCTTTAACTCAGATTGACCATACCTGGACCAATTCAATTTTGGAATCATACAGGCTTTCAAATTAGTTTGGACTTGTTATCAAATCTTTTGATGCTCAATTCTTGGTGTTCATCCAGAGTCATTTGCAACTTTAGGAATCAAACCTGAAACTCTTAGATTACCACATTGATTCACTTTCAAGAATTGCACACACATGATTGTCATATGTTTGTCCACTTAAATCCATACACAGACTTTTGACCCAAGCTGGTGATAGATGTAGGTTTTACTTATTTCACCTACCATTTGTGAATCCCCCCTTATATGGTAATCAACATTCCTCATGAGCTTTTGAGCGGTCTACGGTTATTTTATACCAAAAGAGACTATTCTTAGATCTTTCAATGAGAAGCAATCCTCATTGGTCATTCCCATCTCACGCAAGAGGCCTGGCAAACACCACAATGAAATTCTAGAATATCTCTAGGTTATGCTTATCCTCAGTCGTGCCATCGCACAGCAGGAGCACACAACCTATTCCTTGTTAGAGCAGCTTAATATTATTTTTGCACCAAATGCACTGTTAGGATCAGTGATCTACGTTTGATTGATTGAGAGTATAGCAACGGAGAACAAACAATGAATTAGCCAATTCACAAGAACACAAAAGATATTCAAGGTAAGAACAACGGTTATAGACAGAAGAATTCTGCAAAATATATTTCATTCAATATTCGCTTTCGTGGTAACAGAATGTCACAAATACAATTAGGTCAACACCTCTTATATAGGAGATGTGACGTCTGCTGATGTCACTTGATAGTGACATCTAACAGAATTTATTCAAACTACTGATAGTTAACACAACTACTGAAGATGTCAAACAGCTGACATCTTCTTACAAAAATGCTAAGTGTTAACTATCACTACACTACTGAAAAGAAAACTACTGAAACTACAACGACTGAAGAACATGCTCTTCAGTCGTTTTACAAATACTGAAACAAAAAGAAAACTACTGAAAGGAAACCATCACAACAACTGAAGAATGCTTCTTCAGCTGTTGTAACAAACTCTGAAGGCTTCAGTACTTGTACTTGAACTTCAGCTGTTGTCATCAGCTAATGTCTTCAGTTTGTACTCAGCTGTGATCTTCAGTACTTTGTTCTTCAGTGTTGATCTTCAGACTTTGGTCTTCAGCTGTTGAAGTCTTCAGCTTTAGTCTTCAGCTGTTGAAGTCTTCAGTACTTTAGTCTTCAGCTGTTGATCTTCAGACTTTGGTCTTCAGCTTTTGAAGTCTTCAGTACTTTAGTCTTCAACTGTTGAAATCTTCAGACTTTGTCAAACAGCTGATCAAGTCTTCAGCAGTTGTTGTGATGTCTGTGGGACTTAGAGGTTTTTCTGATCAGGCTCATTAGTTCTTTTGGTCCAACAAACTCCCCCTGAACCAATGCAGCCAAAACCTCTAAACTTATTGAAGATGTCCCACTTATTATGGCAGAAGGATTGGTCTTTTTGTCTTCTAGATCAGCTCAGAAGTGACCCTTTTAAGCACAGGCCTGGAAGAAGTCTCAATGATCTGTTTGGCAAAGTATGAATGGGAACTCTGTCTTGGGGAACTGGACACAGAGTTGTTACCCCATCCATGAGATCTACTCCCCACTATGAGTCTGTATGACTCTCTTGTGTAGGCCTCAAGGAAGGTAATTTGTTCCTCCATGGTCAGCTCTTCAGCACTCCTTCAAATAATGATTCAGGCCCATAGTACTCAGATAGGTATTTGACCTGTTTCCCATTCTTTAGCTCCACAGTTGTTATTATTCTATAAGCAAATTCATCAGGGTGATTACCCTCTAGGAACAACTGGAGCTCATTCTTTCTGACTTCTTCAAGCCTCTTATATACTAACCCCTTTTTCACCATTTTATTTTCCAGCATCTTCTGTGGGGTTGGTTAGCTTTATAAGCTTTCTTGAAGTCTTCTAGGATTTCCCAGGGTGATACTACAAAGACCAGTGAGATCACTTCATCTACAATCTTTTTCACCTGGCCAATGTATCTCTGTGGAATGTTTTTCTTGTGAATCCTGTGAGACACCCTGGGATCAGGCCAAATCCTCACTCTCTCCTTTTGATATTGAAATGTATGCTTAAGAGTGTATAATCTGAGAGCATGCTTCTTCATGTTGATGATAGAAGATGTGGCTGCATATGCTTTGTCAACCCTCCTCAACAATTCCTCATCGTGTTGTTTGTGAAGTCTCTTCTTCTAGCTTCACTTTCACAATTTGTCTTTGAGTTTCAGGAGTAATTGTTGGAGAGTGACTTGTGGCCTTCGGCAACTGTATAACAGCTGAGAGTGGCAGCCTATCTTCATCTTCATCATCATCTTCTTCATCATCTTCTAGCCTCAATACCCTTCTCTTCTTCTGGGGTACATCATCGGCTATTGGTTTTGAGGGTAAGGGAGTTGGTTTGGTGGGTGTTGGTTTTGGTGGTTTTGGTGTGGGAATGTTGACAGCTGTTCTAGCATTTTGGAAGTGAGTGTGGCTTTAGATTGCTTGGCTAGTTCAGTCCTGCTCCCAGCACCAGCTTCATTCAAAGCTTCAATAACTAATCCTTTAGTGTATACTTCAGACGAACAGATCTTGGTGGTTATTGCCAAGATGTGTCCCTGGACCAAGCCTTGATTTCGATCATTGATCTTCCAAGATATTTTGCTATAAATCTGATCATGATCTCCAGCCTTTCTCTTTCTAACACATCATAACTTGCCTATCTGTTTTGGATTTCTTCAATCTCTAATCTTCTGATCTCAGAGTCAAGTTTGTCAGTGTCATGGCCTTGCCTAAACAACTGATCAATGATGTTATCCATTGATCTGCTGTGTTCGGCATCAGCCTCTTTTACCATCAGCTCCAAGGCAGTCTCCTTCTCATTCTTTCTTTTCTTTGATTTCTCCATGTCAGCTTCCTTCCCCTTCTCTTTTTCAGTCTCCACAGCCAACTCCTTCTCTTTTTCCACTTCTGTCACTTTTGTTTCTTTCTCTCTCTTTCCTCTCTGCACTCCTCTTTCTTTTTGCTTTCACTGACTGAATCTCCCCCTTTTTGGTTGCATTGGTTGCAAGGGTTTGATTGTCAGAAAGCTTTTGCCACAACTTCTCTATCAAGGGTTGTATTACTGAGGAAAGCCTCTCATCAATGGTTTTGATCACTATATCAGTGATTATAGGTGTGATGAGAGGTAGGGAATTTTGAAGATAGCAGCTATTTGCTCAGGGGGTTTCTGTTCCTGAGAAATAGTGCCAGAAGCAGAGGTAGGTGGCTGAGAATTTGGGAGTGGCTCTGTGTTTAGGAGACCTTCAGATGAAGGTGCCATCTGTGGGGTTTGAGAGGCAGATGGTCTTTGATCCGCAGAAGTTTTGGCAAGCAGCTCTTTGAGTCTGCTCACCTCCTCTTCCAGGATGGTGTTTTGGGCTAATACATTGTAAAAGAAGCCCAGGTCATTATCAGTGGTTACTGAATCACCTGACCTCCTGATAGAATCAGGATGAACATGCACTGAGTGTAGATCAGTTGTAGCATGTGCCCCTTTGTCTTGGAACTGGGGACTTCCTGCCTCAGGACTATGTCCTTCATCAGCAGTTGCCTCTGGTAAGGTCTTAGTAATGGTACCAACTACATCCTGATCATATGCTGAAGCAGGATAAGTGGCAGCCTCACCAGAAGTTCCAATCTCCTTTTCTACACTAGGAATGGAACATTGTAACCCCTATGCTGTGGGTATCAGATGCACTTGGATCCTCCCCCTCAATGGTAGAGGTATGCCCAGTTGTAATTGGTATCTGGGGAGGGGGAGGAGTGCAACTGACTCAGCACTTGTGCAACAATTAATGTAGGACTTTGGGGGGCGGTTGCATGGGGTGATTGGGTAGAAGCAGATTGCACCCGGGGTGAATGGTGCGCTTCAATGGTAACCCTCTCAAGTGAGATAGGTTCCAGCAGTGTGGGTTCCCCAATATTGGTTGCAACAGGATCCTGTTGAGAGGATACCTGTGCGGCTTTGGCAGGTTGAGTCTTTGACACAACTGGGGGTTAATACCAGTATGTGCTTCCTGTGTTTGTGGTACAGGGGCATCCTCAGGGGACTCATCTCCCTGAGTAGCCTTTTTGGCTTTTTGGATTTGGGTTTGGTGGGGACTTTGGATCTGGAGGTGGTGGCTGTGGGTTCCAACTGCGTGGGTTTTCGCAGTTTGGCAGCCTGTTTCAGTGTTTGGTCAGAGTTGTGCCTGGAGTATACTTCAGGCAATACAGCCGTTGCAGGGACTCCAAGGCCAACAAGTCCCTCAGCTTGCAGCTGATTCTCTATGATGGCCATAATGAATCGAGGATATAATATCCATCGATTAGAAAGAGATTTTGAGGCCATATCCTTAAGTTCAAGAAAAATAATTTCAGAAAAGTTTAAGTCTTGTTGCTCAAGGATAGAGAATAGTACCTGCTGCCACCTGGTAGACATTTGATCCCAAGAGGAAGTCTTAGGAGCTAAGCAAACATTTACCATGTGAAAGATAAGACGTTCTGCATCATGGAAATGCTTCTTCAAGATGGTAGAGGCACTGAGGTTTCCCTGATATCCATGATGGGCAAAGGATAAATCAGTTGTGCCCTTTGGATACCCAGCAGGGAAAGTGGCATCATCCAAGTTAAGGGTTTGGCGAATGACTTCCGGAGTGATGACCACTTGATGATTGTTGACGAACGACTGGAGAGACTCGGTGTTGTTCTCCCCAGTTATAGGGTGACGTTCGTCCAAAACTGGTGTAAGGATTCGACATGAATGGTGGGATTTAGAAGGAAGGCCGTTTGGTAGGGAGATTGGACCATTAGATCAATGGCGTTGTCGAACTTTGTCCAGAAAGGTGATTTTGTGAGGTAGGCAACACAGTTATGGGTGGTTTGAGCTGCATGGTCGCCATTAATGAGAGAGAAGTTTTGGAGATTTGAACGTTAGGTTTGGAGAGGATGAAGCGCTGAAGGCTTAGGTATGGGTATTTATAGGGTAAGGGTTAGAAAACGACTGAAGGGTTTGGTGTTAGTCATCAGTAGTTGTAAACGACTGATGACATGGTATTACCCTTTCAGAAGTTGAAACAACTGAAGTCTTGGTTTTAGGCATCAGCAGTTATAAAACTATGGTTTTGACTTCAGATGTTTGAAAACAACTGAAGACTTGGTTTTAGTCATCAGTAGTTGTGAAACTACTGAGAAATGTTTTGTCATCAGTTGTTGTAAACAGCTGATAACTTGGTGGTGTTAGTCATCAGTAGTTGTGAAACTACTGAAGACATGGTTTTGTCATCAGTTGTTTAGGATGAAACAACAGTTGTAGAAACAACTGAGAGAAAGTTCTCATCAGTAGTTTTCGTCAATTCATAGCCTTTCAGCTGTTTCATACTGTCCTCAACACTTACTCATCAGCCTTTTAGCTGTTTTCAGTTGTTTCATAGGACATCAGTACTTATCTGTTTTTACTGACATCAGTAGTTATAACTACATCAGTAGTTGTAACTTTATCAGTGTTTTAACAGAATCAGTACTATATGTGATATGGTTACTAATGATCATCAGTACTTATTTACTGAGATCATCAGTAGTTATCACTTATTCTAGCTGCAGCATACCAAGCCGTAACACTAGGTTTTGGAAAGTTGAACTATCCAAAGGCTTAGTAAAAATGTCTGCAAGCTCATCAGCACTAGGCACAAACTTAGGATCAATCAGACCTTTTTCAAAACAATCCCTAATAAAATGATGTCTGATCTCTATATGTTGGTCCTAGAGTGCTGGACTGGATTTTTGACAATGCACAGAGCTGAAGCACTATCCATTAATAATGGAGTCTTAGTCTCTGTAATGCCATAATCCAAAAGTTGGTTCTGAAGCCAGAGTACCTGAGAAGTACAACTTGCAGCTGCAATGTACTCTGCTTCAGCAGTGGATGTAGCAACAGATGTTTGTTTCTTACTCTGCCAAGAAATCAAACAGTTGCCTAGGAATTGACATCCACCAGAAGTTGACTTTCTAGTTAACTTGCACCCTGCATAGTCACTATCTGAAAAAGCAACTAATTTGCAAGAGTGTCCAGTGGAATACCATAAACCTAGAGATTGTGTACCTTGCAAATATCTAAAGATCCTCTTGACTGCAATCAAATGAGACTCTTTAGGAGCAGCCTGAAATCTATCTAGCACAGACACAGTAGCAAACATGATATCTGGTCTAGAAGCTGTTAAGTACATCAAGGACCCAATCATACATCTGTAAAGTGTTTCATCAACAGCTTTACCTTTCTGATCCGCATCCAGTTGTGTGTGTGTTGCACATGGGAGTAGAACAGGGCTTACAATTTTGTAAATCAAACTTATTCAAAAGATCTTTTGTATATTTGGACTGATGAATAAAGGTTCCATCAGCCTTTTGTTTGATTGCAAGCCTAGAAAGAACTGTAATTCTCCCATTGCACTCATTTCAAACCTCTTTTTCATTAATTGGTAAAATCATCACACAACTGGGGATCAGAGGATGCAAAAATAATATCATCAACATAAATTTGAACAAGTAGCTTATGCTGATCCACCTTCTTAATAAACAAAGTTTTATCTATGGAGCCTCTAGTGAAATTATTCTTGAGAAGAAAAGTGGAAAGTGTCTCATACCAGGCTCTAGGAGCTTGTTTCAACCCATAAAGAGCCTTATCAAGTTTATACACCCATTCAGGATGTTTATTGTCCTCAAAACCTGGTGGTTGACACACATAAACTTCTTCTTTTATTTTACCATATAAAAATGCACTTTTGACATCCATTTGAAAAACTTTAAGATGGTGGAATGCAGCATAGGCTAAGAACAATCTAATTGCCTCTAGTCTGGCTACAGGGGCAAAGGTTTCATCATAATCAATACCTTCTTCTTGTGAGAACCCCTGTACAACCAGTCTAGCCTTGTTCTTAACAATAAGCCCATTTTCATCAGTTTTATTCCTAAACACCCATTTAGTGCCTATTGCACACTTACCTGGGGGTAGAGGAACCAGTTCCCACACTGTGTGTTTCTTGAACTGAAGTAGCTCAAGCTGCATGGCTTCAACCCATCCATTGTCTCTTAAAGCAACATGATAGTTCTTTGGCTCTAGCTGACTGATGAAGAGAGCATAGAAGCAGAAGTTAGACAATTGACTTCTTGTTGAAACTCCAGCATTGATATCACCAATGATTTGAGACATTGGGTGATTCTTCAGCTCTTGATAAACAATGATATCTGTGCAAGTGTTTGTAGAACCTTCAGCAGCAGCAGATGTTGATGCAGACTCTTGAAACCAAGAATTTGATGGTAACTCAAAAGATGTAGAGGAATCAGAAATCTCATCAGCATTTGTTGTGGATGGAACTGCTGAAGCTACAGGAACATCAAGTTTAGCAGACTCAGGCAGTTGGTCACTAAACTTGAATAGGTGAGTATTGATATTATCATCATCATCATCAATACCACCAGGTGGAAGACATGCTGCAGAAGATGATTTATCCACATGGTCTGCAACAACTGGAGGTTGATAAGGAACATATTGCAGTATGTCCAAATCAAACAACTCCACAGGGTTTTGTGGAATCTTGTCCATTGGAGATTCATTAAACTTCACATGCAAAGTCTCTTCAACTATCTTTGTTCTGCAGTTGAAGACTCTGTATGCTTTGCAAGTAGATGAATAACCAACAAAATACCCTGCATCCACCTTAGGATCAATTTTTGGAGTTGATCCTTTGTGTTGAGAATAAAACAGGGACACCCAAATGCTTGAAAAATGAAATTAGAGGAGCCAAGTGATGTAGAACTTCATATGGAGTCTTCATCAACCTCTGATTTACTAAGGCTCTATTCTGCACATAGCAAGCTGTGTTAACAGCTTCAGCCCAAGGTCAGTGGCAAACCAGAGTCAGCCAACATAGACCTTGCAGCTTCAATTAGGGTCCTGTTCTTTCTCTCCACTACTCCATTTTGTTCTGGAGTCCTTGGGATGCTAAACTGCCTTTTGATTCCCTTTGAAAGATAAAATTCATCAAGTGTATGGTTTCTGAATTCAGTTCCATTGTCACTCCTTATACACTTGACTGAAAGGGAATACTGCTTCTCAACATACAACACAAAGTTGATAATCTTCTGAGCAACCTCATCCTTTGAATGTAGAAAGAAAGTCCATACAAATCTGGAGTAATCATCACAATTACCAGACAGTATTTCTTCTTTGCCATGCTCATCACTCTCACAGGACCCAATAGATCCATATGCAGTAATTGCAAGCAGGCAGTGGACTTAGGCTCTTCAATAGGAGGGAATGAGACTTTGTGATGTTTTCCTTTTAAACAAGCAGTGCAGGTTTCATCACAGTGGAACTCCTTTATTGGTAAACCTCTCACTAAACTATTGTGGATCAGCTGATTCATGTTTTTGAAATTAACATGACCCAGCCTTCTGTGCCACAGTTTAGATTCCTGAGGAGAGGCTTTGGAAAATAGGCAAGGATGGCCTCTGAGATTTATTTTCTTGGAAAGATCTAAGGCATACACTCTTCCTGTCCTGTTGGCCCTCAGGAGAGTGTGATCATCCAACACCTTATCAATCAAATTCAGAACTTTGGATGACAGAATCCTGCAGTTCTGACTGGTGAAAAGAGCAACATGGCCTTTATCACACATTTGACTGACACTCAAGAGATTGTACTTGAGATTTTCCACATGATTAACATCATCAAACTTTATTTCTCCATTGGAGACAAAGCCTTTTCCAATGATGTAACCCTTAGCATCATTGCCAAAAGAAACAACCCCTTCTTTCCTTGAGAGTAGTCATGAAGAAGAGAGCTGTTCCCTGTCATATGCATAGATCCCCCACTGTCTACATACCAGATGCTACTTTGGCATGTTGAAGAACCCTGCAATCATAAACAATTAGTTAGTTTTTGAGACCCAAACCTTTTTGGTTTTGGGTCTATTCACATCAACAGATGGTAAACTAACAGACTTGCTATGAATAACAGCCTGAGGGGATGGAGATGGTGAAGAAGAAGATTCCTTTGGCATGGATTTTCTTCTCTGTGGTTTCAACACAGGAGCATCTAATTGGTTGACTCTCCCCAATAGATGTTGAACCATCATAACAAGTTGTGTCTGATTTTGTGATAAAGCCTTCAGCTCATCAGACACATTAGTGCTTGAGTTGATGGGTTCCTGTGTTGTACCATCTCTCTTTGAGCAACCTCAGCTGTTGCCTGTTTACCCCTTTCTTTTTGGATTTCTTTTTGGATTTTGGGTTACAGGTTTTGATGTTGCTGGTACAATTTGATTTCAAACTCAGTTTTCATTTTATCCATTTTCTCTTTAATGTTTTCATTATGTTTGAGTTTGGAGCCCTTTTTATACCAGCAATCATCAGTAAGATGATTGAATAAGCCACATATTTCACATGGCTTTTTCTTCATCTTAAGTTGATCATCTGCTGAAGAAGATGAAACTACTGAAGACTTGTTCTTCAGCAGTTTGCTATCAGTACTAGCAGTTTTCTTTGCTTTAGTACCTGCTTTCTTGATATCTTCTTCAGTAGTTTTCCCACCCTTTCTACTTGCAGTTTTCTTTCCTTTAGTACATGTAGTAGTTTGGGCTTGTTCTCCAGGTGTTATGACATTCTTTTTAGTACTTTCAGTACTTTGTGAAATATCACCTGGAGTGATCAACTTTGTGATCATGTGAGTGTCAGCATTTGAACCATCAACATCAGCTGATAGTTTCTGAGAGGAATTAATGCTGCTTCTACTTCTGATGGTGCTGTATCAGATAGTAGATCACATGATGAAAAGGATTGGTTATTGCTTTCACCATCAGATTCTACCTCTGCTCTGGGAGTAAAGTCTGTAGGAGGAGCAGTGTGATTATAACCAATGCCAAACTTCACATTGGAAGCAGATTGCTTACTAAGAAGCATTTCAAAACCCTTGCAAGAATTTACCCATCGATCACACTCTACCTGGGTAGTTGCAAGTGTTTCTTTGAGGTCTCTGTACTTCTCTAGAAGTATCTCTTCCCTAGCCTTATCATCAGTGATTTGGCATTTAAGTTTGTAAATCTCATCATTCTTATCATTAATCACAGACTCAAATTCAGCTTTGCTTTTGGAAATTGTTTGTTCTAGCTCAATGTTCTTGTTAATTAAAGCTACATTTGCTTCTCTAATAGATGCAAATGCGGCTATGCATGTTTCAGAACATAGTTTGGCTTTTGCCTCAGAGGATACCTGTGATACCTGTGGTGTAGAGGCATTAGAGGATGAAGTATCAGCAGACTCCAAAGCCATAAGAGCTAGATTTCCAAAAGGACTGTCACCACCATGTTGACCAGCACCAGAGAACAGTTGTTCATGACCAGACAAATCATCTGGTAAACTGCTCCAGTCAACAACTCTGGGGTGAAAAAGCTGTGTTGTGAGGTTGAGTTTGTTGATGAGATTGGAAGGTTGAGGTTCAGGTAATGCATGTGGTTGTTGTGCAATTGGAGCTTGAACCGGATTTGGCTGAGGCATGTAATAGCAGGGAAAAGGATATGACATTGGACCCTGGGGGACAAAGTATGCAGGAGATACAGGTGTGATTGATGACCAGAACCAGCAGGATGTTGCCCTCTGTTTTGTAGACTAGTGCTAGGAAAAGTCACAAAGGGTGCAGAAGAGTTAGATCCAGTTGATCTACTTCTCTTGCAAAGTGTCCAAGCCTTGGCATTTGTGACACCTCAACTTACTCTTGTCAAAACCAACTTTGGTTTTGCCAGAGAGTCCAGGAAATTTCCTGCCAGTTCTCTTGTAGAACTTCTGAGATCTGATATTAACTAAGGCCATTTGGCTTAGAATATCCATCTCTTCTAATCATCATCAGCAATTCCCTTCAGATCATCCATGATGAAGCATAGATTGTCACTATTACTGCCAGAATGACTATCAATACCAACAAATGCATGATCAGAACTGTTTGAAGAGAAATCAATATGCTCATCATAATTGCTTTCAGATGCAGCATATTCTGACTCATGACCAACCAAGGCAGTGTTCCCTGGTACAAAGTCATCAGTGAGCTTTCCTGATGATGACAGTTTCCTTTTCTGCTCTATCTCTCTTTCGAATGTAAGCAGTTTCCCATGAAGTTGGGTGAGAGATAGGCTATCCAGATTTGCACTGAGCGTAGGACAATAGTGTATGTGTCCCATCTCTCCAGGCAGTGATCTGAGGAATCTGTTATTCATCTGGCTGTTGGTGTATTCCTGTTTCACCATTTTCAGCTCAGAGATCAAACAGAAAAACGCTCAAACTGTTGAGTCAGTGTCTCACCCTTCTATGAGAGAATGTCTCATATTGTTGGGCGAGGATTTCTCTGTTGTTTGCTAAGACCTCATCAGTTCCACCGAATTGTTCCTTCAGTGCATTCCAGAGGTCATGAGCAGTTTCATGATGCATAAGCCCTGAATAGATTTCATTCGGCAGTGCCATGGCCAGAATTCCATGGGCTTAGCATCAATCTCAAACAGTTTCCGATCTTCATCTGAGTATTGTTCCTTCTTCTTCGAACCATTTGATTGGTTTTCGGATTGTTCACCATAGGCTTATGGTCCATGTACCACAGATGTCCAACAACCTGAACTGTTAACAGACAGGTGATGAAGCATCCTTCGTTGCCATATGTTATACTCAGTCCTAACCAGCATCGGAGGCTTGGTTGAGGAACCGGTATTGTGAGGGTCATTAGAGGAGTAGTCATCTCAGATTCAACCAAATTCAATTAAGCTATAGCAGATTTAGAACAAAACACAACAAACCAAATTGAACCAAGAGAGATCTCAAAATGAATAAACGAAAGCGGCAGAAAATCAATAATCTATAACCAGTTCTTGCAAATAAGCTAATTCAATCAAACATAGATATCAAATAGCAGTTTCAATGATCAACTGTTAGATCGATCAATGATTAACCAGCTCTGATACCATTTGTTAGGATCAGTGATCTACGTTTGATTGATTAGAGAGTATAGCAGCGGAGAACAAACAATGAATTAGCCAATTCACAAGAACACAAAAGATATTCAAGGTAAGAACAAACGGTTATAGACAAAAGAATTCTGCAAAATATATTTCATTCAATATTCGCTTTCGTGGTAACAGAATGTCACAATACAATTAGGTCAACACCTCTTATATAGGAGATGTGACGTCTGCTGATGTCACTTGATAGTGACATCTAACAGAATTTATTCAAACTACTGATAGTTAACACAACTACTGAAGATGTCAAACAGCTGACATCTTCTTACAAAAATGCTAAGTGTTAACTATCACTACAACTACTGAAAAGAACTACTGAAACTACAACGACTGAAGAACATGCTCTTCAGTCGTTTTACAAATACTGAAACAAAAAGAAAACTACTGAAGGAAACCATCACAACAACTGAAGAATGCTTCTTCAGCTGTTGTAACAAACTCTGAAGGCTTCAGTACTTGTACTTGAACTTCAGCTGTTGTCATCAGCTAATGTCTTCAGTCTTTGTACTTCAGCTGTTGATCTTCAGTACTTTGTTCTCAGCTGTTGATCTTCAGACTTTGGTCTTCAGCTGTTGAGTCTTCAGCTGTTGAGTCTTCATCTGTTGAAGTCTTCAGTACTTTAGTCTTCAGCTGTTGATCTTCAGACTTTGGTCTTCAGCTTTTGAAGTCTTCAGTACTTTAGTCTTCAGCTGTTGAATCTTCAGACTTTGTCAAACAGCTGATCAAGTCTTCAGCAGTTGTTGTGATGTCTGTGGACTTAGAGGTTTTTCTGATCAGGCTCATTGGTTCTTTTGGTCCAACAAACTCCCCCTGAACCAATGCAGCCAAAACCTCTAAACTTATTGAAGATGTCCCACTTATTATGGCAGAAGGATTGGTCTTTTTGTCTTCTAGATCAGCTCAGAAGTGACCCTTTTAAGCACAGGCCTGGAAGAAGTCTCAATGATCTGTTTGGCAAAGTATGAATGGGAACTCTGTCTTGGGGAACTGGACACAGAGTTGTTACCCCATCCATGAGATCTACTTCCCCACTATGAGTCTGTATGACTCTCTTGTGTAGGCCTCAAGGAAGGTAATTTGTTCCTCCATGGTCAGCTCTTCAGCACCTCCTTCAAATAATGATTCAGGCCCATAGTACTCAGATAGGTATTTGACCTGTTTCCCATTCTTTAGCTCCACAGTTGTTATTATTCTATAAGCAAATTCATCAGGGTGATTACCCTCTAGGAACAACTGGAGCTCATTCTTTCTGACTTCTTCAAGCCTCTTATATACTAACCCCTTTTTCACCATTTTATTTTCAGCATCTTCTGTGGGTGTTGGTTAGCTTTATAAGCTTTCTTGAAGTCTTCTAGGATTTCCCAGGGTGATACTACAAAGACCAGTGAGATCACTTCATCTACAATCTTTTTCACCTGGCCAATGTATCTCTGTGGAATGTTTTTCTTGTGAATCCTGTGAGACCCCTGGGATCAGGCCAAATCCTCACTCTCTCCTTTTGATATTGAAATGTATGCTTAAGAGTGTATAATCTGAGAGCATGCTTCTTCATGTTGATGATAGAAGATGTGGCTTCATATGCTTTGTCAACCCTCCTCAACAATTCCTCATCGTGTTGTTTGTGAAGCTCTTCTTCTTCTAGCTTCACTTTCACAATTTGTCTTTGAGTTTCAGGAGTAATTGTTGGAGAGTGACTTGTGGCCTTCGGCAACTGTATAACAGCTGAGAGTGGCAGCCTATCTTCATCTTCATCATCTCTTCTTCTTCATCATCTCTAGCCTCAATACCCTTCTCTTCTTCTTCTGGGGTACATCATCGGCTATTGGTTTTGAGGGAAAGGGAGTTGGTTTGGTGGGTTGTTGTTTTGGTGGTTTTGGTGTGGGAATGTTGACAGGCTGTTCTAGCATTTTGGAAGTGAGTGTGGCTTTAGATTGCTTGGCTAGTTCAGTCCTGCTCCCAGCACCAGCTTCATTCAAAGCTTCAATAACTAATCCTTTAGTGTATACTTCAGACGAACAGATCTTGGTGGTTATTGCCAAGATGCTGTCCCTGGACCAAGCCTTGATTTCGATCATTGATCTTCCAAGATATTTTGCTATAAATCTGATCATGATCTCCAGCCTTTCTCTTTCTAACACATCATAACTTGCCCATCTGTTTTGGATTTCTTCAATCTCTAATCTTCTGATCTCAGAGTCAAGTTTGTCAGTGTCATGGCCTTGCCTAAACAACTGATCAATGATGTTATCCATTGATCTGCTGTGTTCGGCATCAGCCTCTTTTACCATCAGCTCCAAGGCAGTCTCCTTCTCATTCTTTCTTTTCTTTGATTTCTCCATGTCAGCTTCCTTCCCCTTCTCTTTTTCAGTCTCCACAGCCAACTCCTTCTCTTTTTCCACTTCTGTCACTTTTGTTTCTTTTTCTTCTCTCTCTTTCCTCTCTGCACTCCTCTTTCTTTTTGCTTTCACTGACTGAATCTCCCCCTTTTTGGTTGCATTGGTTGCAAGGGTTTGATTGTCAGAAAGCTTTTTGCCCACAACTTCCTCTATCAAGGTTGTATTACTGAGGAAAGCCTCTCATCAATGGTTTTGATCACTATATCAGTGATTATAGGTGTGATGAGAGGTAGGGAATTTTGGAAGATAGCAGCTATTTGCTCAGGGGGTTTCTGTTCCTGAGAAATAGTGCCAGAAGCAGAGGCAGGTGGCTGAGAATTTGGGAGTGGCTCTGTGTTTAGGAGACCTTCAGATGAAGGTGCCATCTGTGGGGTTTGAGAGGCAGATGGTCTTTGATCCGCAGAAGTTTTGGCAAGCAGCTCTTTGAGTCTGCTCACCTCCTCTTCCAGGATGGTGTTTTGGGCTAATACATCGTAAAGAAGCCCAGGTCATCATCAGTGGTTACTGAATCACCTGACCTCCTGATAGAATCAGGATGAACATGCACTGAGTGTAGATCAGTTGTAGCATGTGCCCCTTTGTCTTGGAACTGGGGACTTCCTGCCTCAGGACTATGTCCTTCATCAGCAGTTGCCTCTGGTAAGGTCTTAGTAATGGTACCAACTACATCCTGATCATATGCTGAAGCAGGATAAGTGGCAGCCTCACCAGAAGTTCCAATCTCCTTTTCTACACTAGGAAATGGAACATTGTAACCCCTATGCTGTGGGTTATCAGATGCACTTTGATCCTCCCCCTCAATGGTAGAGGTATGCCCAGTTGTAATTGGTATCTGGGGAGGGGTGAGGAGTGCAACTGACTCAGCACTTGTGCAACAATTAATGTAGGACTTTGGGGGGCGGTTGCATGTGGTGATTGGGTAGAAGCAGATTGCACCCGGGGTGAATGGTGCGCTTCAATGGTAACCCTCTCAAGTGATAGGTTCCAGCAGTGTGGGTTCCCCAATATTGGTTGCAACAGGATCCTGTTGAGAGGATACCTGTGCGGCTTTGGCAGGTTGAGTCTTTGACACAACTGGGGGTTAATACCAGTATGTGCTTCCTGTGTTTGTGGTACAGGGGCATCCTCAGGGGACTCATCTCCCTGAGTAGCCTTTTTTGGCTTTTTGGATTTAGGTTTGGTGGGGACTTTGGTTTGGAGGTGGTGCTGTGGGTTCCAACTGCGTGGTTTTTCGCAGTTTGGCAGCCTGTTTCAGTGTGTGGTCAGAGTTGTGCCTGGAGTATACTTCAGGCAATACAGCCGTTGCAGGGACTCCAAGGCCAACAAGTCCCTCAGCTTGCAGCTGATTCTCTATGATGGCCATAATGAACCGAGGATATAATATCCATCGATTAGAAAGAGATTTTGAGGCCATATCCTTAAGTTCAAGAAAAATAATTTCAGAAAAGTTTAAGTCTTGTTGCTCAAGGATAGAGAATAGTACCTGCTGCCACCTGGTAGACATTTGATCCCAAGAGGAAGTCTTAGGAGCTAAGCAAACATTACCATGTGAAAGATAAGACGTTCTGCATCATGGAAATGCTTCTTCAGGATGGTAGAGGCACTGAGGTTTCCCTGATATCCATGGTGGGCAAAGGATAAATCAGTTGTGCCCTTTGGATACCCAGCAGGGAAAGTGGCATCATCCAAGTTAAGGGTTTGGCGAATGACTTCCGGAGTGATGACCACTTGATATTTTTGACGAACGACTGGAGAGACTCGGTGTTGTTCTCCCCAGTTATAAGGTTGACGTTCGTCCAAAACTGGTGTAGGATTCGACATGAATGGTGGGATTTAGAAGGAAGGCCGTTTGGTAGGGAGATTGGACCATTAGATCAATGGCGTATCGAACTTTGTCCAGAAGGTGATTTTGTGAGGTAGGCAACACAGTTATGGCGTGGTTTGAGCTGCATGGTCGCCATTAATGAGAGAGAAGTTTTGGAGATTTGAACGTTAGGTTTGGAGAGGATGAAGCGCTGAAGGCTTAGGTATTGGGTATTTATAGGGTAAGGGTTAGAAAACGACTGAAGGGTTTGGTGTTAGTCATCAGTAGTTGTAAACACTGATGACATGGTATTACCCTTTCAGAAGTTGAAACAACTGAAGTCTTGGTTTTAGGCATCAGCAGTTATAAAACTACTGGTTTTGACTTCAGATGTTTGAAAACAACTGAAACTTGGTTTTAGTCATCAGTAGTGTGAAACTACTGAAGACATGTTTTGTCTATCAGTGTTTGTAAACAGCTGATTAACTTGGTGTTAGTCATCAGTAGTTGTGAAACTACTGAAGACATGGTTTTGTCATCAGTTGTTTAGGATGAAACAACAGTTGTAGAAACAACTGAAGAGAAAGTTCTCATCAGTAGTTTTCGTCAATTCATAGCCTTTCAGCTGTTTCATACTGTCCTCAACACTTACTCATCAGCCTTTTAGCTGTTTTCAGTTGTTTCATAGGACATCAGTACTTATCTGTTTTTACTGACATCAGTAGTTATAACTACATCAGTAGTTGTAACTTTATCAGTTGTTTTAACAGAATCAGTACTATATGTGATATGGTACTAATGATCATCAGTACTTATATACTGAGATCATCAGTAGTTATCACTTATTCTAGCTGCAGCATACCAAGCCGTAACACTAGGTTTTGGAAAGTTGAACTATCCAAAGGCTTAGTAAAAATGTCTGCAAGCTCATCAGCACTAGGCACAAACTTAGGATCAATCAGACCTTTTTCAAAACAATCCCTAATAAAATGATGTCTGATCTCTCTATATGTTTGGTCCTAGAGTGCTGGACTGGATTTTTGACAATGCACAGAGCTGAAGCACTATCCATTAATAATGGAGTCTTAGTCTCTGTAATGCCATAATCCAAAAGTTGGTTCTGAAGCCAGAGTACCTGAGAAGTACAACTTGCAGCTGCAATGTACTCTGCTTCAGCAGTGGATGTAGCAACAGATGTTTGTTTCTTACTCTGCCAAGAAATCAAACAGTTGCCTAGGAATTGACATCCACCAGAAGTTGACTTTCTAGTTAACTTGCACCCTGCATAGTCACTATCTGAAAAAGCAACTAATTTGCAAGAGTGTCCAGTGGAATACCATAAACCTAGAGATTGTGTACCTTGCAAATATCTAAAGATCCTCTTGACTGCAATCAAATGAGACTCTTTAGGAGCAGCCTGAAATCTAGCACAGACACAAGTAGCAAACATGATATCTGGTCTAGAAGCTGTTAAGTACATCAAGGACCCAATCATACATCTGTAAAGTGTTTCATCAACAGCTTTACCTTTCTGATCCGCATCCAGTTGTGTGGTTGCACATGGGAGTAGAACAGGGCTTACAATTTTGTAAATCAAACTTATTCAAAAGATCTTTTGTATATTTGGACTGATGAATAAAGGTTCCATCAGCCTTTTGTTTGATTTGCAAGCCTAGAAAGAACTGTAATTCTCCCATTGCACTCATTTCAAACCTCTTTTTCATTAATTTGGTAAAATCATCACACAACTGGGGATCAGAGGATGCAAAAATAATATCATCAACATAAATTTGAACAAGTAGCTTATGCTGATCCACCTTCTTAATAAACAAGTTTTATCTATGGAGCCTCTAGTGAAATTATTCTTGAGAAGAAAAGTGAAAGTGTCTCATACCAGGCTCTAGGAGCTTGTTTCAACCCATAAAGAGCCTTATCAAGTTTATACACCCATTCAGGATGTTTATTGTCCTCAAAACCTGGTGGTTGACACACATAAACTTCTTCTTTTATTTTGCCATATAAAAATGCACTTTTGACATCCATTTGAAAAACTTTAAGATGGTGGAATGCAGCATAGGCTAAGAACAATCTAATTGCCTCTAGTCTGGCTACAGGGGCAAAGGTTTCATCATAATCAATACCTTCTTCTTGTGAGAACCTTGAAACCCCTGTACAACCATTCTCCTTGTAACAACCCAACACACCACACAAACACACCATTTAGTGCCTATTGCACACTTACCTGGGGGTAGAGGAACCAGTTCCCACACTTGCTGTTTCTTGAACTAAAGTAGCTCAAGCTGCATGGCTTCAACCCATCCATTGTCTCTTAAAGCAACATGATAGTTCTTTGGCTCTAGCTGACTGATGAAGAGAGCATAGAAGCAGAAGTTAGACAATTGACTTCTTGTTGAAACTCCAGCATTGATATCACCAATGATTTGAGACATTGGGTGATTCTTCAGCTCTTGATAAACAATGATATCTGTGCAAGTGTTTGTAGAACCTTCAGCAGCAGAGATGTTGATGCAGACTCTTGAAACCAAGAATTTGATGGTAACTCAAAAGATGTAGAGGAATCAGAAATCTCATCAGCATTTGTTGTGGATGGAACTGCTGAAGCTACAGGAACATCAAGTTTAGCAGACTCAGGCAGTTGGTCACTAAACTTGAATAGGTGAGTATTGATATTATCATCATCATCATCAATACCACCAGGTGGAAGACATGCTGCAGAAGATGATTTATCCACATGGTCTGCAACAACTGGAGGTTGATAAGGAACATATTGCAGTATGTCCAAATCAAACAACTCCACAGGGTTTTGTGGAATCTTGTCCATTGGATTCATTAAACTTCACATGCAAGTCTCTTCAACTATCTTTGTTCTGCAGTTGAAGACTCTGTATGCTTTGCAAGTAGATGAATAACCAACAAAACCCTGCATCCACCTTAGGATCAAATTTTTGGAGTTGATCCTTTGTGTTGAGAATAAAACAGGGACACCCAAATGCTCTGAAAAATGAAATTAGAGGAGCCAAGTGATGTAGAACTTCATATGGAGTCTTCATCAACCTCTGATTTACTAAGGCTCTATTCTGCACATAGCAAGCTGTGTTAACAGCTTCAGCCCAAAGGTCAGTGGCAAACCAGAGTCAACCAACATAGACCTTGCAGCTTCAATTAGGGTCCTGTTCTTTCTCTCCACTACTCCATTTTGTTCTGGAGTCCTTGGGATGCTAAACTGTCTTTTGATTCCCTTTGAAAGATAAAATTCATCAAGTGTATGGTTTCTGAATTCAGTTCCATTGTCACACCTTATACACTTGACTAAAAGGGAATATTGCTTCTCAACATACAACACAAAGTTGATAATCTTTTGAGCAACCTCATCCTTTGAATACAGAAAGAAAGTCCATACAAATTTGGAGTAATCATACACAATTACCAGACAGTATTTCTTCTTTGCCATGCTCATCACTCTCACAGGACCAAATAGATCCATATGCAGTAATTGCAAGCAGGCAGTGGACTTAGGCTCTTCAATAGGAGGAATGAGACTTTGTGTTGTTTTCCTTTTAAACAAGCAGTGCAGGTTTCATCACAGTGGAACTCCTTTATTGGTAAGCCTCTCACTAAACTATTGTGGATCAGCTGATTCATGTTTTTGAAATTAACATGACCCAGCCTTCTGTGCCACAGTTTAGATTCCTGAGGAGAGGCTTTGGAAAATAGGCAAGGATGGCCTCTGATATTTATTTTCTTGGAAAGATCTAAGGCATACACTCTTCCTGTCCTGTTGGCCCTCAGGAGAGTGTGATCATCCAACACCTTATCAATCAAATTCAGAACTTTGGATGACAGAATCCTGCAGTTCTGACTGGTGAAAAGAGCAACATGGCCTTTATCACACATTTGACTGACACTCAAGAGATTGTACTTGAGATTTTCCACATGATTAACATCATCAAACTTTATTTCTCCATTGGAGACAAAGCCTTTTCCAATGATGTAACCCTTAGCATCATTGCCAAAAGAAACAAACCCCTTCTTTCCTTGAGAGTAGTCATGAAGAAGAGAGCTGTTCCCTGTCATATGCATAGATCCCCCACTGTCTACATACCAGATGCTACTTTGGCATGTTGAAGAACCCTGCAATCATAAACAATTAGTTAGTTTTTGAGACCCAAACCTTTTTGGTTTTGGGTCTATTCACATCAACAGATGGTAAACTAACAGACTTGCTATGAATAACAGCCTGAGGGGATGGAGATGGTGAAGAAGAAGATTCCTTTGGCATGGATTTTCTTCTCTGTGGTTTCAACACAGGAGCATCTAATTGGTTGACTCTCCCCAATAGATGTTGAACCATCATAACAAGTTGTGTCTGATTTTGTGATAAAGCCTTCAGCTCATCAGACACATTAGTGCTTGAGTTGGATGGGTTCCTGTGTTGTACCATCTCTCTTTGAGCAACCTCAGCTGTTGCCTGTTTAACCCCTTTCTTTTTGGATTTCTTTTTGGATTTTGGGTTACAGGTTTTGATGTTGCTGGTACAAATTTGATTTCAAACTCAGTTTTCATTTTATCCATTTTCTCTTTAATGTTTTCATTATGTTTGAGTTTGGAGCCCTTTTTATACCAGCAATCATCAGAAGATGATTGAATAAGCCACATATTTCACATGGCTTTTTCTTCATCTTAAGTTGATCATCTGCTGAAGAAGATGAAACTACTGAAGACTTGTTCTTCAGCAGTTTGCTATCAGTACTAGCAGTTTTCTTTGCTTTAGTACCTGCTTTCTTGATATCTTCTTCAGTAGTTTTCCCACCCTTTCTACTTGCAGTTTTCTTTCCTTTAGTACATGTAGTAGTTTGGGCTTGTTCTCCAGGTGTTATGACATTCTTTTTAGTACTTTCAGTACTTTGTGAAATATCACCTGGAGTGATCAACTTTGTGATCATGTGAGTGTCAGCATTTGAACCATCAACATCAGCTGATAGTTTCTGAGAGGAATTAATGCTGACTTCTACTTCTGATGGTGCTGTATCAGATAGTAGATCACATGATGAAAAGGATTGGTTATTGCTTTCACCATCAGATTCTACCTCTGCTCTGGGAGTAAGTCTGTAGGAGGAGCAGTGTGATTATAACCAATGCCAAACTTCACATTGGAAGCAGATTGCTTACTAAGAAGCATTTCAAAACCCTTGCAAGAATTTACCCATCGATCACACTCTACCTGGGTAGTTGCAAGTGTTTCTTTGAGGTCTCTGTACTTCTCTAGAAGTATCTCTTCCCTAGCCTTATCATCAGTGATTTGGCATTTAAGTTTGTAAATCTCATCATTCTTATCATTAATCACAGACTCAAATTCAGCTTTGCTTTTGGAAATGTTTGTTCTAGCTCAATGTTCTTGTTAATTAAAGCTACATTTGCTTCTCTAATAGATGCAAATGCGCTATGCATGTTTCAGAACATAGTTTGGCTTTTGCCTCAGAGGATACCTGTGATACCTGTGGTGTAGAGGCATTAGAGGATGAAGTATCAGCAGACTCCAAAGCCATAAGAGCTAGATTTCCAAAAGGACTGTCACCACCATGTTGACCAGCACCAGAGAACAGTTGTTCATGACCAGACAAATCATCTGGTAAACTGCTCCAGTCAACAACTCCTGGGGTGAAAAAGCTGTGTTGTTGAGGTTGAGTTTGTTGATGAGATTGGGAAGGTTGAGGTTCAGGTAATGCATGTGGTTGTTGTGCAATTGGAGCTTGAACCGGATTTGGCTGAGGCATGTAATAGCAGGGAAAAGGATATGACATTGGACCCTGGGGGACAAAGTATGCAGGAGATACAGGGTGTGATTGATGACCAGAACCAGCAGGATGTTGCCCTCTGTTTTGTAGACTAGTGCTAGGAAAAGTCACAAAGGGTGCAGAAGAGTTAGATCCAGTTGATCTACATTCTCTTGCAAAGTGTCCAAGCCTTTGGCATTTGTGACACCTCAACTTACTCTTGTCAAAACCAACTTTGGTTTTGCCAGAGAGTCCAGGAAATTTCCTGCCAGTTCTCTTGTAGAACTTCTGAGATCTGATATTAACTAAGGCCATTTGGCTTAGAATATCCATCTCTTCTAAATCATCATCAGCAATTCCCTTCAGATCATCCATGATGAAGCATAGATTGTCACTATTACTGCCAGAATGACTATCAATACCAACAAATGCATGATCAGAACTGTTTGAAGAGAAATCAATATGCTCATCATAATTGCTTTCAGATGCAGCATATTCTGACTCATGACCAACCAAGGCAGTGTTCCCTGGTACAAAGTCATCAGTGAGCTTTCCTGATGATGACAGTTTCCTTTTTTGCTCTATCTCTCTTTCGAATGTAAGCAGTTTCCCATGAAGTTGGGTGAGAGATAGGCTATCCAGATTTGCACTAGAGCGTAGGACAATAGTGTATGTGTCCCATCTCTCAGGCAGTGATCTGAGGAATCTGTTATTCATCTGGCTGTTGGTGTATTCCTGTTTCACCATTTTCAGCTCAGAGATCAACAGGAAAAACGCTCAAACTGTTGAGTCAGTGTCTCACCCTTTCTATGAGAGAATGTCTCATATTGTTGGGCGAGGATTTCTCTGTTGTTTGGCTAAGACCTCATCAGTTCCACCGATTGTTCCTTCAGTGCATTCCAGAGGTCATGAGCAGTTTCATGATGCATAAGCCTTGAATAATTTCATTCGGCAGTGCCATGGCCAGAATTCCATGGGCTTTAGCATCAATCTCAAACAGTTTCCGATCTTCATCTGAGTATTGTTCCTTCTTCTTCAGAACCATTTGATTGGTTTCCGGATTGTTCACCATAGGCTTATGTGGTCCATGTACCACAGATGTCCAACAACCTGAACTGTTAACAGACAGTGATGAAGCATCCTTCGTTGCCATATGTTATACTCAGTCCTAACCAGCATCGGAGGCTTGGTTGAGGAACCGGTATTGTGAGGGTCATTAGAAGGAGTAGTCATCTCAGATTCAACCAAATTCAATTAAGCTATAGCAGATTTAGAACAAAACACAACAAACCAATTGAACCAAGAGATCTCAAAATGAATAAACGAACGGTAGAAAATCAATAATTTATAACCAGTTCTTGCAAATAAGCTAATTCAATCAAACATAGAATCAATAGCAGTTTCAATGATCAACTGTTAGATCGATCATGATTAACCAGCTCTGATACCATTGTTAGGATCAGTGATCTACGTTTGATTGATTTGAGAGTATAGCAGCGGAGAACAAACAATGAATTAGCCATTCACAAGAACCAAAAGATATTCAAGGTAAGAACAAACGTTATAGACAAAAAGATTCTGCAAAATATATTTCATTCAATATTCGCTTTCGTGGTAACAGAATGTCACAAATACAATTAGGTCAACACTCTTATATAGGAGATGTGACGTCTGCTGATGTCACTTGATAGTGACATCTAACAGAATTTATTCTTATTGTGTTACCTTAAGAGTTACCAGTTTTTCTATCATCTTCCCTTTTATATTGCTTAGACTACACAGACTTATACTTTGAATTTTTTTTGCACCTTTTCAAATTAAAATTTCAAAGTCCCTCTTGATTTGTTCTGTGTACTATCATATTCCAAGGGTTTGAATCGGTATCACAGATACGATCTACCTTATATCAGCTTTCCACTCCTTCTCCCTCGTTTTTTTTGTTTTTTGTTTTTTTTAATTTGCTTGTTAACTTATTGTCCCCCTAAAATACTAAAATCATAACTGGTTTCATTATTTTAGGATTTTAATAAACAGCAGAATAACATAAGTTTAATTTTAAACAGACTAATTTAACCAAATAAACTCAAATAAAATGAGAATTAACTAGCTACATCGGACTACACATGATCATCATCAGGAATAACCTCACTTTTCTTTTTAACGCCGTTGACCTCTAGCAAATATTGAAAACATGGTTTATCAAAGGCTTTAGTATAGAGGTCAGCGCGTTGAAAATCAGTATTAATTTTTACCACATCAATAAGTTCTTTTCAAAACAATCTCTTATGAAATGATATTTAATACCGATATGTTTGGTCTTAGGATGTTGGACCGGATTTTTAGTTACTGCAATTGCAGCAGAGTTATCTACAAAATAGGAGTAGAATAGAACGTTAAACGTAATCCCGCATTTGCTGTTGAATCCAGATGATTTGTGAACAGCAACTTGCAGCAGCAACATATTCGGCTTCACAGGTTGACAATGCAACCGATGTCTGCTTCTTACACTGCCAGGTAATTAATCTTCTCCCAAAGAATTGACAACCTGCTGATGTAGACTTGTAGTTCATCTTGCAGCCTCCGTAATCCGAGTCACTATACGCCGTGAGCTCAAAATCATCATCATGAGGATACCACAACCCAAGTGTGGGTGTACCCTTTAGATAGCAAAAATCCTTTTGACCCCGATCAGATGATTGACCTTAGGTTTAGCCTGATATCTAGAACATAAACATGTCACATACATGATATCAGGTCTTGAGGCAGTGAGATACATGAGGGATCCAATCATTCCTCGGTACATCATGGCATCTACAAGATCTCCATTTTCATCAGGTGCTATGTCGTGATTCGTAGCAAGTGGTACCGGCAGCAGATGTGTTCTCCATGTCAAAGCGATTGAGAATGTCTCCTACGTACTTGGTCTGATGTAGAAAGATCCCATTTGGTGTTTGATCCACCTGTAGCCCGAGAAAGAACTTCATCTCCCCCATAGCACTCATCTCAAACTCTTTCTTCATAACTGCTTCAAACTCTTTGCATAACTCTTCGTTCTTTGAACCGAAAATTATGTCATCAACATAGATTTGTACGAGCAGTAGGTCGCCATCTTTTTCTTTAATGAACAGCGTGCAGTCAATGATTCCCCTGCGAAAGCCGTGTTTCACAAGATGAGTCGAGAGTTTCTCATACCAAGCTCTTGGAGCTTGATGAAGCCCGTATAAAGCCTTGTCGAGCTTGTAGACTCTATCTCGATGATAAGGATCTTCAAATCCCTCGGGTTGACTGACATAGACTGTTTATCTGATTTCCCCATGAAGAAATGCACTCTTCACATCTAATTGATAGACTTTAATCTTCATGTACGATGCATAGGCAAGGAAGATACGAATGGCTTCCATCCTTGCCACGGGTGCAAACACCTCATTGTAATCAATTCCCTCGACTTGGCGAAAACCCTGAACCACCACTCGAGCTTTGTTCCTGATAATGACCCCCTGGTCATCTTTCTTGCATTTTAAACCCATTTGGTGCCAATGACCTTAGCACCTTTAGGTCTATCAACTAGAGTCCATACATCTAACTTCTTGAACTGAAGAAGTTCTTCTTGCATGGCACTCACCCACGCCTGATCATTTAGTGCCTCACTGACGTATTTTGGCTCAAACTGGGAGACAAAACACCGATAAGCACCATCATGAATATATCCCTTTTCCATAACTGAGGCGTAATCAACTGAGTATAGCTGATTTCGGGTTTGCACTCCCGATCTGACATCCCCAATGACATTGTTTAGGGGATGATAGACGTTTAGTCGTGCTCATGGAGTAGTAGGAACAACTACCTCAGAGCCATGATTATGAACATTTGGATCTGCATCTGAGGTGGTTGGAGTTTGAGGCTCTGAAGCCGAAGGTGCATCACTGATAGATGCTTGTGGTCTTTCAGGAACTGGAACCTGTTCCTCCTGACTGTTCTGGTTATCTTTTTCAGCTTCATCTTCAGAGGAGGAGTCACTGTCGTCGACTACTCCCCCTGTCTGAGTAGATGATTCTCCCTGTGAGCTAGATGCTGGTGGATTCAAGCTATCATACATCATTCGTGTAGCTAACTCGTCATCCGAGGGAGAGAGAGGAATGTTGAACGACTTGAAGAATCCATCATAGTCGAAGAAGTAGGCGGGTCCTTTGCCAGTAGGTGGTGTGGTAAATCGCTGAACGTCAACATTACACCACACTTCTACTAGACCCGTTGAGTTGTGTAAACTCGCTTGTTCGGTATGTTGTATCCTAGAAAGATGCCTTCAACTGCCTTCTTGCTGAATTACCCTCTTGTGTCTTCTTCAGAAGTGTGCACAGCGCCCCAAATGGTTCGAGATACTCCAAGTTCGGTTTGCGTCTTTGTAGTAGCTCGTAACATGTTTTCCGTGGCGCTTGACTATGAGGACTCGATTCAGTGTATAACAAGCATTCGCCACTGCCTCATTCTAGAATTGGATAGGCAGTTTCGAGTCTCAGCAGCGCCATTCATCTGAGGTGTGTAGGCAGAAGTGAATTGATGCACAATTCCCTTTTCCTTGCAGTATGCCTCCATCCACTGGTTCTTGAATTCCATTCCATTGTCTGAGCGTACTTGTCTAACTTTCAGCTTGTAGAGAGATTCTAGTGTGGTTACCAACTCCTTGAATGATTCAGATGTTTCTGATTTGGATTTCAGAAACATTACCCAAGTGAACCTTGAGTAGTCATCGGTGACCACAAAATAGTACAAGTCGCCTGCAATGCTCTTTGTACTGACTGGACCAAACAGATCCATGTGAAGAAGTTCAAGAGGAAGTTCTATTGAATTAACTTTCTTTTCCATATGAGACTTCTTTGTCTGTTTGCCTTTCTTGCAAGCTACACAAAAGTCAGGAAGCTGAAAGTTCTTGACATTAACTCCTCTCACCAGATCCTCTAAATCAAGTGATTCATCTTCCTTTGACTAATGTGTCCCATTCTCCTATGCCAGGAGATAGAATCCTTTTCAGTAGCTTTAGATAGAAAACACTGAACCTCATGATCCATTGTAGAAGCTGTTGATAGATCCAAAACATAAAGATCTTTATATCTTGAAGCAGTCATCAAAACTTGGTCCTTTGGGATCACGTAGTCTTTCTTTAGTACGTAACACTTCTTGTTGTCGAAGATGACTTTAAATCCCTTATCACATATTTGGGAAACAGAAAGTAAGTTGTTTTGAAGTTGCTGGACGTAGTTCACCTATCAAACGTAACTTTCTGATTTCCAACTTCTCCCTGAGCTGTGATATAGCCTCCTTTGTTTCCAGCAATGAAACATGCCCTCCTTTTATTTGCCTTACGTTTGATAAAAGAGCCCTGTTTCCTATCATGTGCCTGGATGCTCCGCTGTCTACAATCCACGTGTTAGTTTCAGCACTGTAGCGAACACCCTGCACATACAATGTAAAGGATTAGTTTAGGTTAGGAACCCAAGCCTTTACTGGCTTGGGTTTCCCAGAGGCATCACACATCAGAAATTCAACCCAGTGACCCTTAGAAGGTAAGGGTAGCTCAGGTTCCTTCTTGTCATCATTATTAGACACAGAGGTTGACTTCTCTTTCCATAAGCCATATTTGTGCAATGCCTGTTTGTGATAAACAGTCGACTGGCTAACGGGTTGAACTTTTTGTTCCCTAGTTCTTCTAGGTGGAGTTAAAGAGTCCTCTTAGAAGACCTAGGTTTTGAGTCCTGAAGTTCAAACTTCTTCCTAGGTGTCTGATAATAAGGACAATAGGAAGCAATGTGTCCACATTCTCCACAGTTGTAGCACGCCCTGCTATCAACTTTATGATTAAACTTTCTTTGTGGAGACGTGTGTGACACTCTAGTAACATCACTCACTTTAGGTTTTGACTCTGGTTCTTTTGATGTTTTCACTGGTTTAACAAAGTTAACTGTTTTAACCTGTTTAACATCCTTTTCTTTTTGGTTAATTGGTTTTTGACTTGAAGTATGTGAAAGATTATCCTTAGAAGCCCTTTTAGGTTCTGATTTGACTCTGTTTGACCCTGACTTTAAGTTAACCTTTTCAAATTCCTTTTCCAGATTAACACAAGGCAATTTACCCTTTGCCTTTGAAGTGGCCTCATTTTGTTTGTTTCCAGAGTCAATAGATGACATAAGGAATCTGGATCACTAACAAGAGGAGTAGACACTACATGATCCTTGATGGGATTACTATTTATTGGTCTAGTCTTAGTGTTCATTAAAGTCTCAGGTGGTGGTGGAACCACTTTATAACCCAATCCCTCCCCGTTGTTCCTTTCTCTCACTAAGTGTTGGACTATGTGTGAAGAACTAGTCCAACTATGCAGTTTCTGTTTTAATGAATTTACTTCTACTTCTAGAACTGCCTTTTGCTTCTTAGTGTCTTCCAGGGAGTTTAGATAATACCTAATGTCATTAGCTTGGTTAAGGCAACTACTTCGGTTTCCCTAAGCTGTTTAGTCAAAAGGTCTATCTTTTCTTTATAACTGTGCTCATTTTGTTTTAATACCCTATTAGCCTCAGTGCATAGTTGCAAATCTTTTACTAAGTTATCATTATGATCTAATAACCTAGCAAATTTACCATCTATGCTATTCCTAAAGGTATCACAATCAGAACAAGCATGATTATTAAACATTGTGTCAGTAGTACTTACCTGAGTTGATTCAGAAGCGTTTGCCATCAATGCGGCATCAGATGTCTCTGGTTCTGGTGCTTCTGTCTTTCCTGTCTCTGCAGGGTAGTCTCCGCTTTTGGCTTGTAACTGATCTCGGTTGCAGTTGCTTCTTCACTATGTGACATCGCTATCTCAACTGCTAGATCTCCTTCACTAGCGAAATCACTGTCAATATCTTCTACACTTGCAACGTTTGATTCCCCTGGTGAGACAAACCTAAAGCTCCAATCCTGTCCTTCATCATCATGAGCAGTCAAGGCTTTTGAGTCCTTGCTTGATGAAGTAGAACTGGTAGTTTGCTTGTCTTGACGAGTGAAGGATGAGAACAGGTTCCCGTTACCCGTCTTCTTAGGCTTGACACATTCTCTTTTGAAGTGCCCCTTCTCTCCACAGTTGAAGCAGGTCACTTTGCTCTTGTCAAAGCCGAATGTGGTATCCTTAGTCGCTACTAAGTTCTGTCCGGTTTGTTTTACAAACTTCTTTGCCCTCCGGACAGCACTAGCTAAAGCCCACATTATATCCATTCTCTCAAGCTCCATTTTGTCCACCTGCTCGTAGTCCTCGTCTGCCAGATGGCAGTTTCCAATTTTTCCAGCAACAAGTTCATCATAAGAATGGACCATTGTGGCCAATAGATCCATGTGTTCTCAAGCTACTTCCACAGTCACATTCCCGAGATTCTCGGTCTTCAGTTTAGTAGCACTTGCTTCGGATCCAATATAGTGGGAACAAGAAAGTCCCGACTTGTCTGATCCTGAAGGAGGTGCATGTGTAGGACCCGATGAGCTAGACACAAATGCAGTCTGGAGAGGTGCTCCAGATGTCTTAGGTTGAGGCGTGACATTGTATAAAGCTGGATTTTGATTGTACGTAGACTTCTGAGCTCTGTACTTCATCCTAAGTGATTCTTCTCGCAACTTAAGAATGAAGTCATTAATATCCAGTTTTGCTAGCATTCCATTCTGTCTAAGATTAGACACGAATGAAGCCCACTTTTTAGGCAATCCGTCTGCAAAATTAGTAACTTTCTCTTCCATGGTAGTAGCCACCCCATGTGTATGAGTTCACTCATCAGATGGTAGAATCTATCTATAACATCGTCCAAACTCTCGTTTCCCATCGATGAGAAGTTATCAAATTCCTTCTTTAACTCCTTAGCCTTGATTGCCTTCAACGAAGCATTCCCGTCGTACCTCTTTTCTAGCTCATCCCATAGTTTCTTGGACTGCTTATTTCTGAGTACTGGTGGAATATGTCTTTAGGGATAGACTGTGTAATCAATGCATACCCCTCTTCTCTGCATTATATTTGACTTTCTGCGCGTCTGTCATCCCTCCTAAGGTTAGCTTTACTCCATCGGCTCCACCGGCGTACTATATCCAATCTCGATGGCTTCCCACAGATTCGGATCCACTCCATTGAGGTAGATCTCAAAACGTTGTTTCCAGTGGGGAAACTCATCTAACGTTAAAAGCTTTGGTGGTTTATTATGATTACCCACCTCACTCTCAAGTAACAGCAGGTTCTGGATCCTAGAGTCCTTCCCAGCAGTAAAGGCTGACATTTGATCTTCCATTGCGAATAACTTTAAGTCTAATAAAACAATTGTCACTGGGGCGACTGAAGGGTGCGAATGGACTAGTCGTGCGTATGAACTCTACGACTGGTTCAATCGTGCGGCTGAACTAAGTGATTAGCTCAGTCGTGCGAATGAATCTGATGCGTATGAACAGTATGCCCGAAAGGTTTATTCGTACGAATGGAGATGCGACTATGTCCAATCGTGCATCTGAGCAATGCGAATGAGGTCTAGTCGTGCGAATGGCTCACTCGTGCGACTGAAGCTGCTGTTTTGCGAAAATTTCTAGGTTAAACGTGTTTTAGCCGTAAAAATTCGAAATTTCGCAAGGTCTAATCGCCTAAGTCCGTAGAAACCAAACTTTGATGAGCAGGAAACGTCCAAGATCACTTTTGACACAAAAGATTGCGTTTTTAGTGCAAAAACACAAACCTTTTATCAATCTTGATTGAATCACACATAATCAAGAGCCAATGCTATGATACCACTTGTTAGGACCTGGTATTTGAACGAAATACCTAGAGATTAGCGTGTAAACCAGATCAAATAGTGCGGAATCCTATTTGATTGGCGATCCAATCAGTGAGAACACACGAAGAATCAATCAAGAATTGAAACTAACGTTAGAAATCGACTGGGAATCGGTCTAAAGTGTTCTATGAACTTGGAGAACGAATTGGGAGGCTTCTGGACGGCTAGGGTACGTCTGGAATCATAATTAATCGAGAGTCCCTATTTTTCACGAATTGGGTTGTATTTATAGGTTGGTATTATTCAATGGTGTGACTGAACCATTAGTATGGTGTAGTCGTGCGAAACCATGCGGTTCATTCATCCGCACGACCGAGTGTTCAGTCGTGCGACTGAGCCAATCTTATGTGTCAATCATACGACTAATCCAGTCACCCGGTTCAGTCGTGCGACTGAGTCATTCATATGAAGTTGTTCATGCTTATGGTCCATTCGCATGGGCCATTCGCATGAGAACTTCATTATGTTAAGTTTGAATGTATTAATTAGTAAACATTATATGTAAACATTCAACCACTCACTAACCTAATTAACCAATTTTATATCAACTCATTAATGAAATATTAATCATTTCAAATCACAATCAACCAATATCATTTCATTCATCATATCAAATTACACCAGAATTAGATAAACAAGATCTATTACATTTCATATCATGATCTAGGGACATACATGTATGAACACCAACAAGATTAGAGGGGTGAGGTCTGAGGTGAAGAAGTTAGCTGAAAGGGTAAGGGCTCAGTATGACCTTAACATGGATATTCAAGATTTGGCAAAGCAGTTTGAGAGGGCTAGTGCTCATCCTGATGGAGCTAGTGATGAAGGAGGAAACCGTAAAGAATCAGGTGCTGAAGCTTCAGAGGGAGCTGTTGTAGGAGATGATGAAGATTAATCTAAAGCAACAAAAGACACTGGAGCTGCAGAGACTAATCAAGCCAAGTGAAGATGGTGAGGTCCAACCTAGGGGGAGTATTGAAGATCTGTGTAGGTTGGACTCACCTTTAGTTTAGTTTTTTTACTTTTAATTGTAATAGGTCTTTTGTTAGTTTTATTTTGTAAGTACTTAGATTTATGTATTTTGGCAGTCTAGCGAAACTGTGAGCGAAACTATAAGTTCGCTCATAGTTTGCTATTTTGTTCGCCTGACAAAACTGCTGTTTCGTCTGGGGAAACTATAGTTTTAGCAGTACAATATCGCTGACAGCGAAACTGTCTGCGAAACTATAGACTGCTATATATTGTTTTGTTTCTTCTCTTTGTAGGTAAGCTTGCAAAAACCCTAATCGATTATCATTGTTGTAAGTTACCATTTCAAGTAGTTAATAGACAGAATTATTCTTGTGCTTTATGTTATTGATTATCATTGATCATTGTCTTATTATGAATGGGTTCTCATTGTGTTCAATCCTCTTTGATATTGTTGTTTAGTGTATTTGTTGGATATTGAACAATTCTTAATATCATTGCAATGTTCTACGATCACATGGACCAACAATATTCTAGTTGGACTGACAGTGGCAAGGAACGGGCCCTAGGATGAATATGTTCCGACAAGTTCTGTGTGTACGTCGTAGGTTTTGTTGTGATGCTCATGTTTACATGTTATATTACTCGCTTATAACTGTATGCACTCATGTCCTACCAAACTAATACAAAACATCAAGTTTTATTTACTAGTTAAACCGGCGAACTCACCAACAATATGTTGATCTTTTGAGCATATCTTTTCAGGTATCAATCATGGAGGATAGCTAGGGATGCTGCCTTAGCAACGACCTTAGGATTGCATCATTTAAACTCTTTGGATGTCATTGACAGTTGCATTGTCTTTTATTTATTACTTACTTTATGTTCTCTTGTTCCCAGGTTATGGGATTTATACATAATTGGTTGTATGACTATGTTTGTCGTGGAATTGACTAACTGGGACACAAGTCTCCATATGTGTCGGGTGACATCATGACACGTTGATTTTTATCATTTACTGCATCTCTATTAATTAACAGTGTGTTATGATGATCTCGTCCGTTACATCCTTGTGTTTCCGCTATAAGCGGGGGTGTGACAGATTGGTATCAAAGCCATTGGTTATAGAGAATTAGGTGGATCACTCAACCTAGGCTATAACCTAAGAACCTACATGTAGAATGCTATTAGGATTTATGTGCATTTGACTATGCGTGTCTATTCTTTGATTATTGAAACTATTCATGATCCGTAATGTGTTAATGATTCTATTTCATTTCCTATGTTCAACTTCGGATAATTAACTTTTGGTTATCAATCATACCTTTAATACTTCTATCTTGAATAACACTATGTACTTGACAAGGCGATTTGACTCGGTTAGAATGAGCTGGGGTTGACCATGCAAAGAAAATTTCAATTACGGGTGCACACGTAAATGCAATTTGTCATGCATGTGAAGTCTAGTCAATTTTTCTGCGAGATAACGGTCATAGTTAGTATGAATCCTCAACTCCATACCTTAGGATATTAGTGTCCTATTTCTTATGAGGCCTTATCAATCTTGATGAATCATCTATCACCTTATTACTAATGTGAGTTCTAACCCACCTAAAGACTCATGGGATTATATTGTCACATTGGTCCTAGTCCCTATGAGATAACACCCTCTCTAGCATTTCAATGATTATGCAACTAACTGTTTCCTTGAAAAATATTTGGTCTTCGAAGGGTTGTAGCTCAACAATGATACTCACTGCACATGTATTACTTTATTGATTGATTTTAAGATTTAAGGCTTATGTATGTGTTTGAATTAGTTAGAAAATGCCGCCCAGAAGGATTACTCGCAATGTTAGTCACAATGGTTCTGCTCCAAGAGACAAAGATAGGGTTGAAGCACCTGTAGGAGAATATGAATGTGGACAGGGCGGTAATAATAGGTAGCTGGAAACCTTGATATAGCTGCCATGATTGCTCAACAACTGCCAGCTCTCATCCCAAACATAGTGGCACAGGAGAGTGACAACATAATGAACCACAATAATAGGAGTGGCAATGAGGACAACAATATAATGATGAAAATGGTGGTTATGAAAAGAATGATGAAAATGGACATGGATATGGATGTAACACCCTGTTATTTTTTAAAAGAAAGAAGAGAAAGAATAAAAGTGAAGAAAAAGAAAAAAATGCTACTTAACCCAAGTTGAGGGGTTAAATATGTAAAAGGTACAAAATTAATAATATTTTTGTACAAAAGTAGCATGGCCGCCCATGCCATGCCACTTTTCACCTATTTGAGATCGGATTTTAGAGAGAGAGAAAACAAGAGCAGAGAGCTTTCGGGACTTTTGAAGAAGAACTAGAAAAGGATCGAATTCAAGGTAAGAATTTATAGTTTTATGATGTTCTTGACTGGCCTTAGCCTAGGTTATATGCTTATGTGTGTTTGTGTGTGTTCAGGTGTGTTTTTAGTGGGTTTCTAGGTGGTTGAACTCAATTTGCAAACGGGTTTTGAAGAAGTCATAACCAACGGCTGCTAAGGTGAGTTCTAGGACCCCCTTCTTACTTGTTCTAAACTGATTTGGGGCTAGAAATGTATGTATGTAACTTTTTATAAAAATGGGTGTTTACCCGTATGTACGTGTGTGTATGTGTTACGGGTGGGGTTTGATTTTGGGTATGTATGTGATGTGATGATGTTATGATTATGTTTCTAAGGCTTAGGATGTATAATTTAAGCTTAGAACAGGTTATATGATGATTGGGGACTGAATTATGATGTTAAAGTATGAATTAGACTGCCCATGCGCCTAAATAGTGGCCCATGCGTCCAGCCGAAATAACTACCTAAGTGTTCCCATGCACCCAAACCGTACCCATGCACTTAGAATTAGGCTGGAATTTTCTAAGTGTTCATGCACCCAAGATTCCCGTGCGCCTAGGCACTCATGCGCCTACATAGTGCCCATGCGCCTACAATTGCCCAGAAATGACTAAGTGTTGCCCATGCGCCCCAATAGTGCCCATGCACCCCAATAGTGCCCATGCACCCCAATAGTGCCCATGCGCATGAAAGTTTCCCATGCGCCTAAGTATTTCCCATGCGCCTAAGTATTTCCCATGCACCTAAGTATTGCCCATGCACCCAGAAGGCCTGCGCCTGCATAATGCCCATGCACCTAAAGACTTAGAATTATTTTCTGATTTTGGGGAAAATGTAAAATGTAGGCTTTGACTTGGGAGGTTCCTGGAAGCTATGTAAGTTGACTTTTGAGGTCATAGTTGATGTGATGGGTGATGTATGATGTGTGATTGATGATGTATGATGATTACGTATGATTGTATGATATGTTCTTTATTACGTATGATGACGTGACTTTACGTGATGTGATTATGATGATGAACGTAAAGTATTATCTTAACGAAGTGAAAGATTTAAGATATTGAAAGTGGAACATAATGAACGAATGAAAAATCTTGCAAGCAAATGAAAGGAGGTTAATAACTCATTGAGAGTTGTTAGCTCAACTGTGTTTTTACAATGTGCGATCTTGGCTAACCCTTAAGGGTTCACACACAGGGGGAGTTAGTCTATGTGACTAATCCATACGTGCGATATGGGGTTCTTGTTGCTTAACACTAGATGATATAGCTTTGTGCTCAAGAGAGGGTTAAGTACAGGACCTAGATAGAAGTGAAAGATAATAAATATACAAAATGTGACATAAGTACGAAATGCGCGAAACGTGCGAAAAGAACGATGATGAAGATAATAATTATTACCTTGATGTACGTATGATGTGTGATCACGTGCAATAGAAAAGAAAATGTTTTAACGAATGAAAGGTAATATAATTTTTTTATAAAACTAGAACTCACTCAGCAACACTGACTTTTATGTGTTTCCAGTTGCCAAATAATGGTTGCTGAGGATGGCACGGGGTGGCTACTTGGCTCATTTTAGATGGCATTCTTTTGTATAATGTATTTGTATTGTAATGCGAACAAACGATGTTTTTGTAACGAATGTTGTATTAACTTGCAAAAGCATTTATATTGAAATGAAAAGTTATTTTAATGTTTCCGCTGTAATGTTTTATTATAGTTAAATGTGTATATATATGTTTTATGTGTGATGATTGACCAACTGTGAGCGTCCCGGGAACGGGGCCCTACAAGTTGGTATCAGAGCCAAAGTTGAAGTAAAACGGGTAAACTTTCAAAAGAAACCTAAACTTAAATTGAAAATAGGACGGAAAGGGGAGGGATGCCAGTCCGAGTAGCTGCGTACCACAAGGCATTTTCTCTAATGTTAACCGGTATTATGTGCGCATGTTATGTGGTTTGTTTGCCTTCAGTAGATTTAGATACTGATGTAGTCATGATAGGAAATGCTTGGGGTGTGAAGAGTAAAGTAAGTGGCTAATCACAACTGACCATTGTAATTAGGGACTTACTATAATTAACGTAAACTGGGCTATTCATTTGAATGACTATGTTAGTGTTTGAATCTTATAGCGTGTTTAGAGGATGGCCGGTGGTAGATCGTCAAAGGCTTCATGTGGTGGAGGTCGTGGTGGACGTGGTCCTGAACCACGGGTCATGAGATGAAGGTCTAGAGCTGAAGAGGTGGTTCATGAAGAACCCAAGACCCCTCGTCCATAGGCTAGGGACGAGAGTGCTAACTTGAGAGCTTCAGTGAAGGAGGCTGTTGTGGAGGAAGTGCATCTGGTCATGCAGATGATCTTACCGTCTATGGTGACCGGAATAATTAAGGCGGTGCGGGAAGGAGAAAGAAGGGAGAGGAACCGGTCCTCGGGAGGATGGGAGCAGTCAGAGACTGAGACGGTTCTCTCCGATGATGAGGAGGAGGAGGAAGAGCCTGTGTAGGAGACGACACGAGGCTATAACTACGGGGCTTTTGAAAGGTGCAAGCCTCCTACCTTTGACGATAACGGTACTGTTGTCGTTGTTCACCGATTGGTGGGAGAGATGGAGGTGGTACTTGACATTAGCGAGTGCCAGAAAGACCAGAAGGTGAAGTTCGCTACCCACTCATTTGTGGACTCGGCTCTGTGTTGGTGGAACAACATTTTCCAAGATGAGGGTAGCCGAGCTATCAAAAGATGAGGTGGCTGGAGCTGAAGTAGTTGGTGATTGATGAGTTTTGTCCTTATAGGGAAAATGGATAAGGTGGAAAGGGAGTTACTGCACTGGAGGATGGAACAATGACACATAAGCAGTATACCACGAAGTTCAACGAGATGGCACGGCTGGTGCCGGACCAAGTGACACCTCTGTCATGGAAGATTAAGAGGTACATCTAGGGCTTACCGGCGGATATCCACAGGCACATGATCACTACCCGACCGAGCACGTTTAGGACGGTGGTCGATTTGGCAGGAAGGTTGTACGACGAGCGAGAGGTGGTGGTGGCTGAGGTGAGCAAGAAAGGTGGTGGTGACCGGAATTGGAACGGGAAACAGTTTGGGCGTGGCAGAGCTGCCCCAAACAATAAGGTGGTGAAGGTGGGTGGCCGGCATGTGGTCACCCGGTGCAGGATCGAAGAGATGTTGTAAATGCGGGAAGGAGCATTCAGGAGAATGCAAATGGGGATCAATTATATGGTTCAAGTGTGAAAGCCTGGTCATATGGTGAGAGATTGTGGAGTTATAAAGTGTTATACTATGGGGAAAATGGCCATCCGAGCAGGGATTGCAAGAAGCCAAGGGCTGAAAGTTTGGGAGCGAAGAAGGCTGGAGGAGAAGGGTAGAGGGCGAGTGCCAGAGCATTCGCGATGACGCAGGAGGAGGCTAGGATGGACCCCGATGTTGTGTCAGGTATGTTTCTAGTAAACCAAACTTTAGTCTCTGTGTTATTTGATTCTGGTGCTAGTAAAAGTTTTATTTCTATTGCTTTCTGTGCTAAATTGCTTGTTAGTAGTAGGAGTATAGATGCCCCCTTTGATGTAGAAATTATCATAGTAAGTCTACCAGGATAACTGAGATGATAGAGGGTTGTGACGTAGAATTAGAAGGTCACAAGTTTCTGTTATACCATTTGTGATGACCTTAGGTGGGTTTGACGTAGTCCTAGGAATGGATTGGTTGGCGGACTATGAGGCGAACATTGTGTGTCGCAAGAAAATGATTCGATTGACAGCACCTGACGGGAGTTTGGTGACGGTTTATGGTGATCGAGTCACTAAAATTCCGAAGGTGATTTCGATGGCGGTGGCAGGAAAGTGCATGAGGCGTGGATGTAGTGCCTACTTGGCGTATGTAAAGGACGTGGATACGCCAACACCACAATTGTCTGATGTACCGGTTGTGTGTGACTTTCCAGATGTGTTTCCCGAAGACTTACCGGTGTGCCACCAGACCGCGAGATTGAGTTCCAAATTGACTTGATACCGGGGGCCCAACCTATTGCTAAAGCGCCGTATCAGTTGGCTCCGACTGAGATGAAAGAGTTGATGGAGCAATTACAAGAGCTTCTTGATAAGGGGTTCATTAGACCGAGTATCTCTCCTTGGGGTGCACTGGTCTTATTCGTGAAGAAAAAGGACGGTAGTATGAGGATATGCATAGACTACCGCAAGCTGAACAAGTTAACGGTAAAGAATAGGTACCCCTTACCGAGAATTGATGTTCTGTTTGACCAGCTATTCGGTAGAAATGGCGAATGGTAAATTTGTGAGAGACACCCGCACGACTGAACACTCAGTCGTGCGAATGGATCAACCACATGACTCAGTCGCACGACTGAACCATGCTAATGGTTCAGTCGCACGAATGAGTAACCCTAACCTATAAATACTACTTAATTCATGAAAAAAACACTTTAAAGAATTCCACTCATACACGTACCCTAGCCATCCAGAACGTCCAAGAAAGCCAGTCCAAGTTCATAGATCGTTCTTGATCGATTGCTACTCTTCTTAACGTTTAGATTAATCTTATATCGATCGGGTTAACGTTCTCACTGATTGGATCGCCAATCAAATAGGATTCCGCACTATTTGATTCGGTATACACGTAGATCAGTTAGTACTCCGCCTAGTAGACGCTCCCCTAACAAGTGGTATCAGAGCCAAGGCTCTGGATTTTTGTGTGATTCAATCGATTTTGATATAAAAATTGTGTTTTTCAGGCAAAAACACAATCTTTTTGTGTCAAACTTTGTTTTGGACGTCTCCAAAAATTAAAGGTTAATGTTTTTCCGGCATACGACAATTATGGTTCTTGAAAAGTTCATGTTTTTGCGTCAAAATACCTTAAACCTTTGAATTTTCAAGTTTCAGCAGCTTCAGTCACACGATTGACTCAATCGCACGACTGAATTCATACGCATCCCTCATAAGCACGATTAGACTCATTCGTACATCCATTCGTACGACTGAACTATCTATTCGCACTGTTCATCCGCAGCTGTCCATTCGCATGATTGATTCATTCGTATTGGCTCATTCGCGTGTTTGAGCCATTCGCATTGTTTAATTGCATTAGCTGTCCAATCGCACACCTTTATTCGCACAAGTTAAATAGTTTATTCCAAAGTTCAAATTTATTAGAAATGGAGGATCAATATTCAGCGTTCATGGCCGGAAGGGACTCCAGGATTCAAAATCTGTTGCTTCTAGAAAATGAAGTGGGAAATCATAACAAGCCCCCTAAGCTTATAACGTTAGATGATTACCCACAATGGAAGCAAAAATTTGATATTTACTTAAATGGAGTAGATCCTAATATGTGGGAGTCGATAGAGATAAGATATAGTATGCCTGTAGGTGCAGATGGAGTCAAACTCACCTTAAGCGGTATGACTGACGGACATAAGATAAAGTGTCTTTCATGTCTTACATATATGTAACTGGATGGTTTGAATGAAATAAAATATGTGGTTTGTGCTTATAATGTTTAATATTTCATTGGTTATTGTGTGTTAACGCTTATTGAACTGACTATATAGGTTTGTGGTTGTTGGAATAGATCTAAGTCAAATAATGATTGTGAAACATATTCGAACTTAGTCATATGAAGTTCTCATGCGAATGGCCCAGGCTAATGGACCATACGCATGAAAAACTTCATGCTAATGAACCAGTCACACGACTGAACTAGGAGACTGGATCAGTCGCACAATTGTGACATGAGAATGACTCAGTCGCACGACTGAACACTTAGTCGTGCGAATGGATCAACCGCATGACTCAGTCGCACGACTAAACCATGCTAATGGTTCAGTCGCATGAATGAGTAACCCTAACCTATAAATACCACTTAATTAGTGGAAAAACAAAACACTTTGAAGAATTCGACTCATACACGTACCCTAGCCGTCCAGAACGTCCAAGAAACCAGTCCAAGTTCATAGATCGTTCTTGATCGATTGCTATTCGTTCTTAACATTTGGATTAATCTTATATCGATCGGGTTAATGTTTTCACTGATTGGATCGCCAATCAAATAGGATTCCGCACTATTTGATTCGGTATACACGTAGATCAGTTAGTACTCCGTCCAGTACACGGTCCCCTAACAAGTCGGCCGACTAGGTTTCATTAGCATGAAGTTGTTCATGCGTATGGTCCATTAGCATGAGCCATTCGCATGAGAACTTCATATGACTAAGTTTGAATATGTTTCACAATCATTATTTGATTTAGATCTATTCCAACAACCACAAACCTATATAGTTAGTTCAATAAGCGTTAACACACAATAATCAATGAAATATTAAACAGTATAAGCACAAACCACACATTGTATTTCATTCAAACCATCCGGTTACATATATGTAAGACAAGAAGGACTTTTACATTAAGCTCATAAACTAGGTACATATGTATCTACAATTTAGAGGGCACATGATTACATTAGAGGATCTTGCATTTGACTACATTAGTGGGAATGGATTGGTTGTCGAAGTGTGGAGCTAGAATTGTTTGCCAAGAAAAGCTGCTGCAAATCCCTATGCCTAATGGCAATGTGCTCAAGATTAAAGGAGAACGACCATGAAGAAGTCTAAAGATTATCTCATGTATGAAAGCTCTCCGTTGCCTGCAGAAGCAATGTTATGCATTCTTGGCACATGTGGTGGAGAAGAAACCCGAGGAAGGGAAACTACAAGACATTCTAGTGGTGCAAGATTTTCTTAAAGTATTCCCTAATGATTTGTCCGGTTTACCCACTCCTCGACAAGTGGAATTCTACATAGATTTGGTTCCTGGAGCGACACCATTAGCAAAGACTCCATATCGGTTAGCACCATCAAAAATGCAAGAATTATCAAGCCAACTACAAGAGCTGCTAGATAAGGGTTTCATACGACCAAGTCACTCTCCATGTGGAGCACCGATACTATTTGTCAAAAAGAAGGATGGAACGTTCCAAATGTGCATAGACTATCGCGAGTTGAATAAGTTGACTGTGAAAAATCGATATCCACTTCCCAAGATCAATGATCTTTTTGATCAATTACAGGGAGCTTTGCATTTCTCTAAGATTGATCTTCGGTTGAGTTATCATTAGTTACGGGTTCATGAGGAGGATATACCAAAGACAGCGTTCAGGACTCGATATGGACATTACGAGTTGTTGGGGTTCAATAATGTAATAAACTAAAGCTTACCAAATGATAATCACAGCCGACTAAAGATCTTATTGTACAAGTTCAAATACCACATTGATTATCAAAAGAAAACAAATACAAGACAAGTCAACATCAAACAACAAGAAAAGTAAAAATTAGGTCATGATGTAATATTAGTATAAATAGACCCACTATTCCTTTTTTCAAGTGTGTTTCTTTTGTGTGTGTCTTGTTGGACCAAAAGAACCAATGAGCCTGATTAGAAAAACCTCTAAGTCCCACAGACATTACAACTACTGAAGAAGATCAAGACAACTGAAGACATCAGCTGATTACAAGGTCTGAAGACAAGATCTGAAGATTTCTACTAAAGAAAAAGTCTGAAAGTAAAGTACTGAAGACAAAGTCTGAAAGTGAAGTACTGAAGACAAAGTCTGAAGCTATCAGTTGAAGACAACGTCTGAAGTAAAAGTCTGAAGAACAAAGACTGAAGACAAAGACTGAAGACAAGAGTGATCAGTAGTTGTCACAACAGCTGAAGTTATTAACTTCAGTAGTTGTCACAACAGCTGAAGTTATTAACTTCAGTAGTTGTGATGGTTTTCCTTTTCAGTACTTGTAATTTACCTTTTCAGTAGTTTATAGTTTCAGTAGTTTTAGTTCAGTAGTTTTACGTTCTAGTACTTAGCATTCTCTGAGATGTGATCAGTTGTTGAGAACATTCTCAGTAGTTTGCATAGTTTTAGTTATTTGTATAAATCTGTTAGATGTCACTATCAAGTGACATCAGCAGACGTCACATTCCTTATATAAGGAATGTTGACCTAATTTTAACGTGTGACATTCAGCCACCATGAAAGTATTTGAATGAAATATTCCTTTTGTAGAATTCTCTCTCTCTATAACCGTGTGCTTTTCTATTGAATATCAATTGAGTTCTTGCCAATTGTCTAATTCATTGTTTGAATTCCACTGCAATCTACTCTAATTGATCAAACTTAGATCACTGATCCTAACAAATGGTATCAGAGCAGGTTAATCATTGATCGGTCTAACAATTGATCATTGAAACTGCTATTTCGATATCTAAGTTTGATCGAATTAGTATATTTTCAAGAATTGGTTATAGAGATTGAATTTCTACTACTTTCGGTTATTTACTTTGAGATTTCTCTTGGTTCATATTGAGTTTGTTGTGTTTTGCACTAAATCAGTTAAAACTTAATTGAATTTGATTGAATCTGAGAATGACTACTCCTTCTAATGACCCTCAGAATATGGTTCCTCAACCAAGCCTCCGATGCTGGTTAGGACTGAGTATAACATATGGCAACGTAGAATGCTCCATCATCTGTCTGTTAACAGTTCAGGTTGTTGGACATCTGTGGTACATGGTCCACACAAGCCTATGGTGAACAATCCGGAAACCAACCAAATGGTTCCGAAGAAGAAGGAACAATACTCAGATGAGGATCGAAAACTGTTTGAGATTGATGCTAAAACACATGGAATTCTGGCCATGGCACTGCCGAATGAAATCTATTCTGGGCTTATGCATCATGAAACTGCTCATGACCTCTGGAATGCATTGAAAGAACAATTTGGTGGAACAGATGAGGTCTTAGCAAACAACAGAGAAATTCTTGCCCAACAATATGAGACATTCTCTCATAGGAAGGGTGAGACACTGACTCAACAGTTTGAGCGTTTTTCCTGTTTGATCTCTGAGCTGAAAATGGTCAAACATGAATACACTAATAGCCAGATGAACAACAGATTCCTCAGATCACTGCCTGAGAGATGGGACACATATACCATTGTCCTACGCTCCAGTGCAAATCGGATAGCCTATCTCTCACCCAACTCCATGGGAACTGCTTACATTTGAAAGAGAGATAGAGCAGAAAAGGAAACTGGCATCATCAGGAAAGCTCACTGATGACTTTGTACCAGGGAACACTGCCTTGGTTGGTCATGAGTCAGAATATGCTGCATCAGAAAGCAATTATGATGAGCATATAGATTTCTCTTCAAACAGTTCTGATCATGCATTTGTTAGTGTTGATAGTCAGTGGGGTTGTAATAGTGACAATTTGTGCTTCATTATGGATGATTTGAAAGGTATTGCTCATGATGACCTAGAAGAGATGGATATTCTAAGCCAAATGGCCTTGATTAATATCAGATCTCAAAAGTTCTACAAGAGAACTGGCAGGAAATTCCAGGACTCTCTGGCAAAACCAAGTTGGTTTTGACAAGAGTAAGTTGAGGTGTCACAAATGCCACAGGCTTGGGTTTGCAAGAGAGCGTAGATCATCTGGACCTAACTCCTCTGCACCCTTTGTGACTTTTCCAAGCAATAGTTCACAAAACAGAGGGCAACATCCTGCTAGTTCTGGTCATCACTCACAACCTATATCTCCTGCATATTTTGTCCCTCAGGGTCCAATGCCATATCCATATCCCTGCTATTACATGCGACAACCAAATCAAGTTCAAGTTCCTATTGCACAACAACCTCAAGCCTTACCTGAGCCTCAACCATCTCAATCATCTTAATCACAACCTCATCACAGCTTCTTCACCCCTGGTGCTGTTGACTGGAGCAGTCTACCAGATGATCTTTCTAGTAATGAGCAATTATTGCTAGTGATGGTCAACATGGTGGTGAACATCCTTTTGGGAATCTTGCTCTAATGGCCCTGGAGTCTACTGAGGGTTCATGCTCCAATGCATCTTCATCACAGGTAACCCAGGTATCCTCTGAGGCTAAAGCCAAGCATGTTCTGAATCTTGCATAGCTAGTAAACCCTTTCCAAAATCTTGAGCTTGAGCAACCCTTTCCAAAAGAAAAGCTGAGTATGAGTCTGTCCTTAAAGATAAAGATGATGAGATTTATAAGCTTAAATGCCAATTAAATGATGAAAAGGCTAAGCTAGAGGTCATTCTTGAGAACCACAGAGATCTCAAAGAAACACTTACAACTACCCAAGTGAGTGTGACCGCTGGGTATCATCCTGCAAGGGATTTAAAATGCTTCTCAGCAAGCAAAAAGCTTCAATGTGAAGTTTGGAATAGGTTACAATCACATTGCACCACCTACAGATTTTACTCCAAAATCAATAGTAAAACCTGAAGGTGAAAGTAATTTCCAAACCACATCATCATGTGTATCATCCTCAAGTGATCACCCAAGATCAGAAGATGAAATCAGTGTTGATACCTCAGCAAATCAATTGCCTGATGGTTAACTACTGATAAGCATATGAGGTTGAGTACTTCAGATGTTGTCCCTCAAAGTACCTCAAGTACTGTAGGGCAAGTCACAACATCTGAAAAGCATTTCAAATCAACTGAAATAAAAGGGTAACAACTGCTGAGGAATCTATCATACGGTCTTTCAGGACGGATAGAGAATAGCTGAAGAACAAGTCTTCAGTTGTTACAGATCCTTCAGTACTTAACACAAGTACTGAAAGGAGGAAAGTACTGAAGTTCAAACCTTCAGTAGTTTCCACTTCAGCAGTTGATCAATCCAAGATGAAGAATAAGCCATGTGAAATATATGGTAAATTCAATCATCTTTCTGATGAATGTTGGTACAAAAAGGGTTCCAAACTCAACAGAGATAAGCTCATTAAAATGCAGATGGATGAAATGAAAAATGAGTTTGAGACCAAGTTTGTACCACAGTCATCCCAATGTGATAAACCCAAGGCTTCACCCAAATCCAAAAAGAAGGATAGGGTTTATTATAAAACAACTGATAGTGTTACTAATGATAAACATCAGATAAGTCTGTGAATTACAAGGAGGAAATGGTGGGTCATAGGAACTCATCAAAAACAAGTACTGATGTGTCACAAGAGCTGAAAGCTTTAGCTACAAATCAGACACAACTTGTTATGATGGTTCAGCATTTGTTGGGGAGAGTTAACCAACTAGATGCACATGTGATCGAACCACTGAAAAGGTATTCCAAGTCCAAATCCAGGAATCCATTTCAGCACCATCTTCACCTTTCAGCTGTTAATCATGAGAAACAAGTTATGGTTAAATCTGTTGATGAAAACAGACCCAAAACCAAAAAGGTTTGGGTCTCAAAACCTAACTAGTTCCTTGTGATGATTGCAGGGTTCTTTAGCATGCCAAAGGAGCATCTGGTATGTAGACAGTGGAGGATCTATGCATATGACAGGGAGCAATTCTCTTCTTAATGACTACTCTCAAGGAAAGAAGGGATTTGTTTCATTTGGAAATGATGCTAAGGGTTACATCATCGGGAAAGGATATGTGTCTAATGGAGAACTCAGATTTGATGATGTTAACCATGTGGAGAATCTAGAGTATAATCTACTGAGTGTCAGTCAAATGTGTGATAAAGGGCATGTTGCACTTTTCACAAGCCAGAACTACAGGATTCTGTCTTCCCAAGTTCTGAGGCTAATTGAGAATGTATTGGATGAACATACTCTCCTGAAGGCCAACAAGATTGGAAGAGTATATGCCCTGGATTTGTCAAAGAAGATTGATTTGAAGGGTCATCCTTGCTTGTTCTCCAAAGCCTCTCCTCAGGAATCTATACTGTGGCACAGGAGGCTAGGTCATGTAAATCTCAACAACATGAATCAGCTGATCCACAATAGTTTAGTGAGAGGTCTACCAATAAAGGAGTTCCACTGTGATGAAACCTGCACTGCTTGTTTGAAAGGAAAACAACACAAAGTCTCATTCCATCCTATTGAAGAACCTAAGTCCACTGCCTGCTTGCAGTTACTGCACATGGATTTATTTGGTCCTGTGAGAGTGATGAGCATGGCAAAGAAGAAATACTGTCTGGTAATTGTGGATGATTACTCTAGATTTGTATGGACTTTCTTCTTGCATTCAAAGGATGAGGTTGCTCAGACGATTATCAACTTTGTGTTGTATGTTGAGAAGCAGTATTCCCTATCAGTCAAGTGTATAAGGAGTGGTAATGGAATAGAATTAAAAAACCATACACTTGATGATTTTTATTTCTCAAAGGGAATCAAGAGGCAGTTTAGCATCCCAAGGACTCCAGAACAAAATGGAGTAATGGAGAGAAAGAACAAGACCCTAATTAAAGCTGCAAGGTCCATGTTGGCTGACTCTGGTTTGCCGTTGACCTTTTGGGCTGAAGCTGTCAACACAGCTTGCTATGTGCAGAATAGAGTTTTAGTAAATCAGAGGTTGATGAAGACTCCATATGAAGTTCTACATCATTTGGCTCCTCTAATTTCATTCTTCAAAGCCTTTGGGTGTCCTTGTTTCATTCTCAACACAAAGGATCAACTCCACAAATTTGATCCTAAGGTGGATGCAGGGTATTTTGTAGGATATTCATCGACATGCAAGGCTTACAGAGTTTTCAACTGCAGAACAAAGATAGTTGAAGAAACCTTGCATGTGAATTTCAATGAATCTCCTAAGGATAAAATTCCACAAAACCCTTGGAGTTGTTTGATCTGGATATACTGCAATATGTTCCTTATCAACCTCCAGCTGTTGCAGATCATGTGAATAAATCATCTTCTGCAGCAAATCTTCCACCTGGTGGTACTGAAGATGATGATGATATCAGTACTCACCTTTTCAAGTTTAGTGATCAACTGCCTGAGTCCACTAAACTTGATGTTCCTGTAGCTTCAGCAGCTCCATCCACAACAAATGCTAATGAGATTCTGACTCCTCTACATCATTTGAATTGCCATCTCATACTTGGTTTCCAGAGTCTGGATCAACATCTGCTGCTGCTGAACCTACTATAAACACTTGCACTGATCTTATAGTGTACCAAGAGCTGAAGAATCACCCCATGTCTCAAATCATTGGTGATATCAATGCTGGTGTCTCAACCAGAAGGTCAATTGTCCAACTTCAGCTTCTATGCTCTCTTCAAGTCAGCCAGAGCCAAAGAACTATCATGTTGCTTTAAGAGACAATGGATGGGTTGAAGCCATGCAGCTTGAGCTACTTCAGTTCAAAAAGCAGCAAGAGTTCCTCTACCCCCAGGTAAGTGTGCAATAGGCACTAAGTGGGTGTTTATGAATAAAACTGTGAAAATGGGCTTATTGTCAAGAACAAGGCTAGACTGGTTGTACAAGGGTTTTCACAAGAAGAAGGTATTGATTATAATGAAACCTTTGCCCTTGTAGCCAGACTGGAAGCAATTAGATTGTTCTTAGCCTATGCTGCATTCCACAATCTTAAAGTTTTTCCAATGGATGTCAAAAGTTCTTTTTTATATGGAAAAACAAAAGAAGAGGTTTATGTGTGTCAACCACCAGGTTTTAAGGACAATAAACATCCTGATTGGGTGTATAAACTTGATAAGGCTCTTTATGGGTTGAAGCAAGCTCCTAGAGCCTGGTATGAAACACTTTCAAATTTTCTTCTTCAGAATAATTTCGCTAGAGGCTCCATAGATAAAACTTTGTTTGTTAAGAAAATGGATCAGCATAAGCTACTTGTTCAAATTTATGTTGATGATATAATTTTTGCATCCTCTGATCCCCAGTTGTGTGATAATTTTACAAGTTTAATGAAACAAAAGTTTGAAATGAGTGCAATGGGAGAATTACAGTTCTTTCTAGGCTTGCAAATCAAACAAAAGACTGATGGAACCTTCATTCATCAGTCAAAATATACAAAAAATCTCTTGAATAAGTTTGATTTACAAAACTGTAAGCCCTGTTCTACTCCCATGTGCAACACCACACAACTGGATGCAGATCTGAAAGGTAAAGCTGTTGATGAAACACTTTACAGATGTATGATTGGGTCCTTGATGTACTTAACAACTTCTAGACCAGATATTATGTTTGCAACTTGTGTTTGTGCTAGATTTCAGGCTGCTCTTAAAGAGTCTCATTTGATTGCAGTCAAGAGGATCTTTAGATATCTGGAAGGTAAACAATCTCTAGGTCTTTGGTATTCCACTGGACACTCTTGCAAATTAGTTGCTTTTTCTGATAGTGACTATGCAAGGTGTAAGTTAACCAGAAAGTCAACTTCTGGTGGATGCCAATTCCTAGGCAACTGTTTGATTTCTTGCCAGTGTAAGAAACAAACATCTGTTGCTACATCCACTGCTGAAGCAGAGTACATTGCTGCTGCAAGTTGTACATCTCAGGTACTCTGGCCTCAGAACCAATTACTGGATTATGGCATTACAGAGACTAAGACTCCATTATTAATGGATAGTGCTTCAGCTCTGTGTATTGTCAAGAATCCAGTCCAGCATTCTAGGACCAATCATATAGAGATCAGACACCATTTTATTAGGGATTGTTTTGAAAAAAGACCGATTGATCCAAAGTTTGTGCCAAGTGCTGATGAGCTTGCAGATATATTAGTAAGCCTTTGGATAGTTCAACTTTTCAAAACCTTGTGTTAAGGCTTGGTATGCTGCAGCTAGAATAAGTGACAACTACTGATGATCTCAGTAAACAAGTACTGATGACCATTAGTAAACATGTCACAAATATGTACTGATTCTGTTAAGAAACTGATGCAGTTATAAACTACTGATGTAGTTATAACTACTGATGTCAGTAAAAATAGATAAGTACTATGTCCTATGAAACAACTGAAAACAGCTAAAAAGTCTGATGAGTAAGTGTTGAGGACAGTATGAAACAGCTGAAAAGCTAAGAATTGACGAAAACTACTGATGAGAATTTTCTCTTCAGTCGTTTCCACAAACTGCTGTTTCACCTTAAACAACTGATGACAAAACCATGTCTTTAGTAGTTTCACAACTACTGATGACTAACACCAAGTTCTCAGTTGTTTTCTACACCTGAAGACAAAACCAAGGTTTTTAGTAGTTTCATAACTACTGATGACTAAAACCAAGTCTTCAGTTGTTTTAAAATGTCTAATAGTTAAAACCATGTCTTCAGTTGTTTTCATACAACTGCTGACAACACCAACACTTTCAGTCGTTTTCTTTTCAGCCTTTTCTTAACCTTTAAATACATGCACTTATAGCCGAACGTTTCATTAGCCGTTTTCTATCCTTTTCTCTCTCAACAATGGCGACCATGAAACTCAAACCTAGACACAACTGTGTTGCCTACCTCTCGAAATCGGCCTTCTGGAACAAATTTGATAATGCCATCGATCTTATGGTGGATTTCCAATACCGAACCGCTTTTCTTTTGAATCCTACCATATACCCCGATTCCTTACACCAATTCTGGACCAACGTCTCTATCACAACTGGTGCAAATGATAGCCAAATCACTCTCCAATCGTTGGTCAACCACAAACAGGTGATAATCACCCCCGACATCATTCGCAAAACCCTAAATTTGCATGATGGCACCTGTATTATAGAATACCTGAAAGGCACCATTGATATGTCTTTCATCAACAACGGGTATGAAGGAGACTTAAGTGCTACAACCATTCTCAAAAAGCACTTCCATGATGCTGAAAGACTTATCTTCCACATGGTGAATGTCTGTCTTGCTCCAAAGACATCTTCATGGGATCAGATGTCCTCAAGATGGCAACAGGTATTGTATTTTATCTTTGAACGACAAATTCTAAATTTTTCTAAGATAGTGTTTATGGAACTTAAGGATCTGGCTCAGAAACATGTGACAAACAGATGGCTACTATATCCCAGGTAAGCCTTCACATAAGCGGGACTGCTTGCACTAAGTACTTCGTCCTTATATTGTGATGGCCATATTTTTAAATCAATTAAAATCTGATAGCCTTGTTGGTCTTGGAGTCCCTGCTCCAGCTGTTTTAGCTGAGGTATACTCCAGACATAACTTTGGCCCTACTCTCAAAGGGGCTGCCTGGCTGCTCAAACCCAAGTAGAGGGAACCCACAGCCTCCACCTCCAGATCCAAAGTCCCCACCAAACCCAAACCTCAAAAGCCCGAAAAGGCTACTCAGGGAGATGAGTCCCCTGCGGATGCCCCTGTACCACCAATACAGGATAAACATACTGGTTCTAACCCCCCAGTCATGTCAGAGACTCAAGCAGCTGCAACCGCATAGGTATCCTCTCCATAGGATCCTATTGCAACCAAATTTGGGGATACCACATTACTGGAACCTATCTCAGTTGAGAAGGTTACCATTGAAGAGCATCTCTCACCCTGGGTGCAATCTGCTTCTGACCAATCTCCAACTGCAACCGGCCCTCAAAGCCCAACCCTTATAGTTGCCAAAGTGCTGAGTCAGCTGCATTCCTCACCCCCTCCCCAGAAACCAATTAACACTGGGAATACCTCAACAATTGAGGGAGAGGACCAAAATGCTGTTGACCACAGCACAAGGGTTATAGTGTTTAATCTCCAAGTGTAGAAGAGGAGGTTAGAACATCTGGTCAGGCTGCCACTTCTACTGATTCAGCAAATGAACAGGATGAAGTTGGTGCCATATATAAGACCTCACCAGAGGCAACTGCCAATAAAGGACAAAGTCCTGAGGCAGGAAGTCCCCAGAACCAAGAACAAGGGGCACATGCATATACTGATCTACACTCAGGGCATGTACATCCTGATTTAATCAGGAGGTCAGATGATTCAGCAAAGACTGATGATGACCTGGGCTTTTTCTTTGATGTCTTAGCCCACAACACAATCCTAGAGACTGAGGTGAGCAGACTCAAAGAGCTGCTAGCCAAAATGTCTCAGGATGAAAGTCCATCGACCCCAGTAGACCCACAAATGGCACCTTCATTTGAAGGTTCACCAAACACACATCCAATACACTTAACTAAGCGACCAGCCACTGTTTTGGCACCATTTCTCAGGGACAGAACCCCTTTGAGCAGATGGTTACAACCTTTCAAAACTCCTTACCTCTCATCACTCCCATCATCACTGAGATAGTACATAACGCCATTGATAAGAGGATCTCCTCAAATCTCCACACACTTATTGATGATGCTGTTCACAAGTCACTTTCTGCCTTTCAAGCCCCTGATCCCAATGCATCCAAAAGGGGAGACTACTACGTCTACGGCAGTGAAAGAAAGGAAAAGGAAGAGAGTAGAAGATGAGAAAGAACCAGAAAAAGAAAAGGAGTTGGAGAAGAACAAGAACTGATATCAGAGAAACAACTGATCACAGTGCAAGAGTTAAGCACAGACAGAGAGCCAATAGATCAGCTGATCACTTACAAAAGGAAGAGAAGTGCTGAGTCAAAGTCTGATGGAGAAAAGTCCTTAGAAGATCTTGTCAAAGATGCTGATGAAGCTCACAGCAGATCTATGGACAAAATAATAGATCAGCTCTTCAGACAGGGTCATGACACAGCCACCTTAGATGTTGAGATCAGAAGGCCGGAGATAAATGAGATTCAAGCAAGATGGGCTAGTTACAGTGTGATGGATAGGGAAACATTTGAGATTATGATCAGATTTATTGGCAAATATCTAGGAAGATCATTGATAGAGATGAAGTCTTGGTCCAGAGACAGTATATTGAAGATAACCAAGAAAATCTGTTCTGCTGGAAGCTACAACAAAGGGTTGATCATCGAAGCACTGGATGAAGCAGGTGCTAGGAAGAGAACTGAGATGGCAAAGCTCTCAATAGCCAAACTCACCACTAAACTGCTAGATCAGCCTTCTCATACTCCCACTCAAAAACAACCTTCAAAGCAATCATCTCTAAAATCTGCCAACTCTATCCCTAAACCAAAACCACCCACAACTCAACCCACAAAACCAATTCCATTACCCCAAAAAACATCTCAAACCATACCCAGTGATACACCCAGAAGGAGGAGAAGGGTGTTGAGGGTAGAAGAAGAAGAAGAGGATGATAATGAAGACAGTCTGCCAATCTCTGCTATTCTCAAACTTAAAACACCTGAGCCCAGAAGTCAACAAATGATCACACCTGACTTGCAAATGCAAATGGTGAAAGTGAAGATTGAAGAAGCAGAATAGCAGTAGCAGCATGATGAGCAATTTCTCAAAATGGTTGACAAGGACTTCCCGCAGTCCTCATCCATTCAAGAAATGAAGAAACAAGCTCTGAGGCTGTACACTCTTAGACATACATTCCAACATCAAAGAGAAAGAGTGAGAATTTGGCCAGACCCTAGGGTAAGTTCCAGAATTCACAAGAAGAACACACCAAGTAGATATCATGGCCAAGTGAAAAAGACTTTGAATGCTGCAATTATGTTGGCTATGGTAGTCTCACCCTAGGAGATTATAGAAGAATTCAAGAGAGCACAGAACTGAAGACAACCCCTCAATCTATACTTGAGAACAAAATGATCAAGAAGGGGCTGTTATACAAGAGACTTGAAGATCTTCAAAAGAGTGAACTCCAGTTGTTGCTAGAAGGCTCTTATCCAGATGAATTCGCATATAGAGAGATCACAACTGTTAAGTTAAAGAATGGGAAGACAGTAAGATATCTGTCTGAATATTATGGCCTAAAGTTCTTCTTTGAGGGAGAAGAAGAAGAACTCACCAAGGAGGAACAAGTTTTTCTCCTTGAGGCCTATGCAAGAGAGTCTTACAGACTCATCAATAGGAATTAGGTTCATGGTTGGGACAAGACTCTGTGTCCAGTTTCCCCAAGACAGAGTTCCCTTCCACACTTAGCCAATCAAAAGATCAGAAACCTTTTCCCGGCCTGTGCTTACATGATTACCCCTAAAGCTAATCAAGAGGGTGTTCCTGCCAAAGAATAAGTGGGATCATCAATAAACTTAGAGGTTTTGGCTACATTGGTTCAGGGGGAGTTTGTTGGACCAAAAGAACCAATGAGCCTGATCAGAAAAACCTCTAAGTCCCACAGACATTACAACTGCTGAAGAAGATCACAACAGCTGAAGACATCAGCTGATTACAAGGTCTGAAGACAAAGTCTAAAGACAAGATCTGAAGATTTCAACTAAAGACAAAGTCTGAAAGTAAAGTACTGAAGACAAAGTCTGAAAGTGAAGTACTGAAGACAAAGTCTGAAGCTATCAGCTGAAGACAACGTCTGAAGTAAAAGTCTGAAGAACAAAGACTGAAGGCAAAGACTGAAGACTAGAGTGATCAGTAGTTGTCACAACAGCTGAAGTTATTAACTTCAGTAGTTGTGATGGTTTTCCTTTTCAGTACTTGTAATTTACCTTTTCAGTGGTTTATAGTTTCAGTAGTTTTATGTTTTTGTACTTAGCACTCTGAGATGTGATCAGTTGTTGAGAACATTCTCAGTAGTTTGCATAGTTTCAGTTGTTTGTATAAATCTGTTAGATGTCACTATCAAGTGACATCAGCAGACGTCATATTCCTTATATAAGGAATGTTGACCTAATTGTAACGTGTGACATTCAGCCACCACGAAAGTATTTGAATGAAATATTCCTTTTACAGAATTCTCTCTCTCTCTATAACCGTGTGCTTTTCTATTGAATATCAATTGAGTTCTTGCTAAATTGTCTAATTCATTGTTTGAATTCCGCTGCAATCTACTCTAATTGATCAAACTTAGATCACTGATCCTAACATGTCTCTCATGGTGTAATCATCACCCAAGGAGAAATCCTCTCCTTTGGGTGGGTTTGATTTCACTAGCCATCTATGATTCTCATTGTAACTTGTTTATCAACATCAATGAAATCATAACATTATTATTATCCATCTCTTTGTTCTCTGATTCACACACGTCCACCCATTTTAATTTTGTTTTCTAGATCTGAACGACATAAATCCTGAGATTCAAACTCAATGAATCTGAAATATTGATTTAGCTAAATGGTATCAAAGTTGTTGGTTGCTGGATTTGTCTAGTTTTCAGATCTGATCTCATCTTTAATGATGTCAAGAACAATGAAGAAAAGAAGAAAAATGAAGAAGAAAGGCCCTATTCATCAAGAACCTATGTGTTCATACCCATAATCAGAAGATAACCAACAAATCTGTTCATCTATGGTATGATTTGAAGAATCATGAACATGTTCATGATTATTCCTTCAAAATTCGATGCAATTGAACAAGATTAACATCAAAAAGGAAGAAAACACATTTGTTCATCTCAAAATCAAGAAGAAAAATCATCAGATTTATTCTAATATGGTATGATTTGAAGAAATATAATCATTCACTGGATTATTCCTTCAAAATTCGATGCAATTGAACATGATTATCATTAAAAACAAAGAAATGATGAAGAAATGGAAGCTACTGCTGATTTCCCGACCTGCACTGCAGTGTGAAATCGTTTTTGTTCAAGTCTGAAAACAAATGCGGATGAACAAAAACAAATGCGGATGAAGCATGATCAAATGCGGATGTGTTATACACAAATGCGGATGTGTTATCCACAAATGCGGATGTGTTATACAAAAATGCGGATGACTTGTCACCAAATGCGGATGACTTATCAACAAATGCGGATGCCTTGTCACCAAATGCGGTTGTCTTGTAAACAAATGCGGGTACTTTAAGCACAAATGCGGGTACTTTAAGCACAAATGCGGATGCATTGAATCAAATGCGGATGCCTTGCAAACAAATGTGGACGCTTTGCAAACAATGTGGATTCTTTGCAAACAAATGTGGATGCTTTGCAAACAAATGCGGATGAGTTAGCAAAGAAATGCGGATGTGTTACAAGAAATGCTTATGAACAGGACTTCAAAAAGAAAAGAAAAACATGAATGTGGATGATTGCAACCAACAAGCACATCCATTTTGATCATGAAAGCATAAAAAAAAGAGTATAGAAATCAACTTTGGTCATTTTTTCACAGATTCATCCAGGGACTTGTACAACTATCAGATGCCCTTTTTGAAGTACTTGCGCTCACATTTTTTTGATGATGTTTTGCACACGTGTCTGACTACTTAGCGGATAGTTAGCCAGACTTTAATCAAGGGAGTACTCATTATTGAAGATTGTCATTTATCTAGTTATTTCAAAAGACTGGAAGTGCGTTCAACATTAATTCATGTTCCTCATGTAGTTTATTGAAGTTCAAAGCCTCACCATATGCCTAATACATTCTAATCCTTGAGTTGTGATATGAATTGTAATCCAAAAGTGATACAAACCATATCCAATACCAAGAAGTATTCTCAAGAGATTTTAACCTTTGTCAGAAATATATTAGGAGGAGCTTAATCTTACGGGGAGAACATCAATGAATTGTGTCAGAACATCAGTCAATCAAGAAGACATGTGACAGAGAAAATCTTCATGTTCAAGGTTTGGCAAGCATCAGTTTAGGGGGAGTATTGTTGGGGTTCAACAATGTAATAAACTAAAGCTTACCAAATGATAATCATAGTCGACTAATGATCTCAATGTACAAGTTCAGAGACCAAATTGATTATCAGATGAAAACAAATACAAGACAAAGTCAACATCAAGACAACAAGAAAAGTCAAAATTAGGTCATGATGTGACATTAGTATAAATAGACCCACTAGTGCATTTTTTCAAGTGTGGTTCTTTTGTTTGTGTTACATATGGTGTAAATCATCACCTAAGTAGAAACCCTGTCCTTTGGGTAGGTTTGATTTCACCAACCATCTATGATTTTCATTGTAACTTGTTTATCAACATCAATGAAATCATAACATTATTATTATCCATCTCTCTGTTCTTTGATTCATACACGTCCACCCATCTTAATTTTGATTTCTAGATCTGAACGAGATGAATCCTAAGATCCAAGCTCAATGTGTAAGGCCCCGTTCCCGGGACGCTTACAGCTGGTCGATCATCGCACATAAAACATATAAGTACATATAACTTTCATAAAACCACATAGCGGAATAATCAAAATAGACATCTCATTGCATTAAAAAAGCTTTTGCAAAACAATACATTGTTATCAAGTTACAAAATATATGTTGCATTACATCACAAAAGCATGATAAGAATGGATGCCATCCAAAAGAGCCGAGTAGCCACCCCGTGCCATCCTCAGCAACATTACCTGCCAACTTGAAACACATAAAAGTCAGCGTTACTGAGTGAGTTCTAGTTTTATAATAAAACATATTTATCCTTCATTAAAACCATTCTTTACTTTCATGCGATCATACATCATACATACACATAGATAATATCATTATTATCTTCACTAAACGTTCATTCACTGTACGTCATTATCATTCACATTAGTTACTTTCATTCACATTCATTCATGCTTCTTATTTTCATTCATACGTTCATTTATTTCGATGACGTGTACATTACCTCGAAAATTGTGCACGAAGCTGGTAACTAGGCCTGAGGTCTTTCATAGACCTCAAACATTGGGCACGGAGCTGACTCCAGTACCTAGGGCAAGTACATTCACCACTTATCTTTTCTCTTTCATTCCGGATCAATGCCATATGCTATACCCCGAACATTGTGCACGAAGCTGGTAACTAGGCCTAAGGTCTTTCATAGACCTCGAACATTATGCATGAAGCTGACTCCAACACCTATGGAAAGCGACAAGGATCCCATACATATGGTCAATCACAAAGATTGGACCCCAGTGTGCATCCTTTTGGGGTAGCTAACCCGCACACCATTGAGCTAACACCATTCATTGGGTGTGAACCTCCATACATTTGCTTGCAAGCCTTTCTTACATTCATTCATTCATTCATTCATTCATTCGTTAATGCATGCATTCTTTCGTTACGTTCCTCTTTTCGTTATCTTCCACTTTACATTACATAATACTTCCATTTTATTTGTTAACATTCAACGTAAAGCCAAGGGAAAGATACTCATACATAATAATAAGGAACATCAACATACACAGTCAACATCATCATACATAGCATCGACATACATACATAACATACCTCATGCATAAACATACAACATCATACATTGACATACATCATCATCCATGCCCAACATAACCTCTAAGGCCTCAAAAGTCATCTTACATGAACTCTCGGGAACCTTCCACGTCAAAACTTACATCTGCACTTTCCCCTGAAAGTTAGTAAATAAACTATGTTCCCTCGGGTACACAAGCCCTACTTGGGCCTATGGTCACCCTTCAGTCGCAGGGCCTCCGATTTGGCTGAACATCATGCGAATGAACATCAGGCGAATGGGCCTTATGCGAAAGGACCCAATGCCGATGAACACAATGCGGATGAGTACCATGTGAATGGAACTAATGCGGATGAACACCTTGTGCGAATGAAACTAATGCGGATGGACACTTAGGCGAATGGACTCTCAGTCGCATGACTCCCCATGCGAATGGCCCTCAATCGTGCGACTCACAAGCGAATGGACTTCAGTCGCACGACTCACATGCGAATGAACCTCAATCACACCCTTTTCAGCCATATGGCCTCCATTCGGTCACCTAGCCCTAGATGATGCAGAACGCAGTTCATCCCGAACCCAATCTGCTCTTTTCGGCCTCCAAACCCTTCCAAACTCGTTCTAAGCCCAAATCAACCATCCTAAACCTTAGGAACACCTACCATAACACCATTCAAGCACACACAAGCCCAAAAACAACCCCACTCGTATCACACATAAACACATACATACGGGTTCAACACACACATTTAAAAAACGGGTTTTTACTATGGGTTCCCACCCCAAATCTGTTGAAAACGTTTAAAAGAGGGGTCCTAGAACTCACACAAATGACACCGTCGAGTAGAGCTTCGATTCAACCCACTACACTTTAACTTCCACGCTGGAATCCACATGAATCAAGCTTGAGACCCCTTTTTTTCTCCCTCTCTTATCCTCTTGGCAAAATTTTACAAGTGTGGGGGAGGGTGTGAGCTGCCCTCCCCTCTTATTCCCCTACTCATCCAATCTTTCTCCCATTTTAGCAAGTTTGGTCCCCCGACTTTGGACTTTATTTCTTTTTCTTCTTTCGTTGGCTTCAAAGAAAATATCCGGTGTTACAAGTCCACCCCCTTATATAGGTTCGTCCCCGAAACATGTTATTCCTCGAACAAACGTGGGTAATGCTGCCTCATTTCTCCTTCAGTCTCCCACGTTGACTAGGATCCTTTCTTGTGCTTCCACTGTACACGCACAAGAGGAACCACTTTATTCCTCAGCCTCTTCTCTTTTCGATCGATGATTGCCACTAGTTGCTCCACATAATTGAGTCGTTCATCTACCTCGATAATCTCCAGTGGTACAATCATATCCTCGTCTACAAAGCACTTTCTCAGATAAGATACATGAAATGTTGGGTGAATTCCACTTAGCTCATCTAGTAACTCCAATCTATAGGCCACCTCTCCTACTCGAGCAATGATTTGGAAAAGCCCTATATACCTTGGGCTCAGTTTGGCCACCTTTCTGAACCGATACCCATCCAAGGTGAGACCTTTAACATAACCGATCAGCCACCTAGAACTCAATCGGTCTACGCCGTCTATCAGCATATGACTTTTGTCTATCTTTGGCTGCCTTCATGAAGGCTTTGATCTTTTCAAGCTTCTTAGTCGTAGCCTCGATCACCTCGACACTCCCTAACTCTTTATGACCAATATCACCCTAACAGACGGGTGTTCTGCATCTCCTACCATATAGCATCTCATAAGGGGGCATACCAATGCTGGCATGATAACTGTTGTTGTATGAAATTCAGCTAACGGTAAGTGGTCATCTCAGCTTCCTCCAAAATCGATAACACATGCCTGAAGCATGTCCTCCAATGTCTGAATGGTCATCTCTGACTGACCATCGGTCTGGGGATGATATGTTGTGCTAATGTGTAACCTCGTCCCCATAGCATCATGGAATTTCTTCCAAAATTTGGACGTAAAGCGGGTGTCACGGTCGGACACAATCGACACCGGTACACCATGACGAGTTACAATTTCCTTAATGAAAAGATCCGCCAACTTCTTGGATGAATATGTCTTGCGGATCGGTAGAAAGTGAGCACTCTTCGTCAGACGATCAACAACCACCCATATAGCATCATATCCTGTTGGGGTACGCGGCAACTTTGTAATGATATCCATGGTGATGTGCTCCAACTTCCATTCTGGTATATCGAAAGGTTGGATCTTCCCATACGGCTTCTGATGCTCAGCCTTCACTTGTAGACAAGTAAGGCATTTTACTCACATACTCCACCACATCGCACTTCATACCCGGCCATCAATAAACTTTCTTCATGTCTTGATACATCTTTGCGGCACCGGGATGAATGGAGTATCGAGTCTTACGAGCTTCATCCAAAATTTTCACTCGTAGATTACCAAAATATGGAATCCATATCCGTCCAAATCAGGTCCTAACACCAAGGGTGTTTTCACCCAACTCCGTGACTAGACCTCTCATTCTTTCAGAGTTAAGATGATCTTCTTTTAATGCCTCATCTTGGAACTCCTTGACTTGATTCATCACATCCGAGGTCATGATCAACTGATATGCTTTCACCTGAATCAGCTCGGGCCTCTCTTTTCTGCTAAGGTCGTCCGCCACCATGTTGGCTTTGCCTGGATGGTAATCGATCTCGCAATCATAATCTTTTATTAGCTCCAACCATCTTCTCTGCCTCATGTTCAAATCATTCTGCTTAAAGAAGTACTTCAAGCTCTTGTGGTCGATCAATATGGGCACTTCATCTCGTAAAGATAGTGCCTCCAAATTGTTAACGCAAAGACCACGGTTGCTAGCTCCAAGTCATGAGTAGGATAATTGACCTCATGAACCTTCAACTATCGGTATGCATAGGCTATAACCTTCACTCTCAGCATTAACACACACCCAACCCCGAGTAGGAAAACATCAAAATAAACCACTAGATCTTCACTTCCATCGGGTAATGATAGAACGGGAGCTTGAGTCAATCTCGCCTTCAATTCTTCGAATGCCTTCTCTTGAGCTTAACCCCATACAAACTTCACATCTTTCCTGGTCAACTTAGTTAGTGGAGAAGTGATCTTAGAAAAGTCTTGGATGAATCTTCTGTAGTAGCCCGCCAAACCCAAGAAACTACGAATCTCGGATGGCGTCTTTGGAGACTTCCATTGCATCACCGCCTCTACCTTTGCTGGGTCCACCATAATCCTGTCAGGATTCGCCACATGACCCAAGAACTAAACTTCGCGCAACCAGATTGCGCACTTAGAGAACTTAGCGTACAAATTATCCTTTCTCAACGTCTCCAAAACCTCCCGAATGTGACCGGCATGCTCAATCTCGCTCTTCGAATAAATTAGGATATCATCAATAAACACAATCACTGATTTATCCAACATCGGCCGACACACTCGATTCATCAGGTCCATAATAGTTGCTGGAGCATTGGTCAAACCAAAAGACATGACAAGAAACTCATAATGACCAAAACGCGTGCGAAAAGCTGTTTTAGGAATATCCTGCTCCTTCACTTTCAACTGATGGTAGCCCGATCGAAGGTCTATCCTTGAAAACCAACTGACACCTTGAAGCTGAGTGAACAAATCAAATATTCTCGGTAAGGGGTATCGGTTCTTTAAGGTCAACTTATTCAGCTCATGGTAGTCAATACACATCCTCATACTACCATCTTTCTTCTTCACGAATAAGACCGGGGCACCCCAAGGAGAGATACTTGGTCTGATAAACCCCTTATCAAGCAGCTCTTGCAACTGCTCTATCAACTCTTTCATCTCTGTCGGAGCCAGCCGATATAGTGCCTCGGCGACAGGTTAGGCACCTGGTATCAAATCGTTCTAGAATTCGATCTCACAGTCAGGTGGCACTCCTGGTAAGTCTTCTGGAAATACATATGGGAAATCACACGCAACAGGTACATCAGACAGTTGTGGTGCTGGCGTATCCACATCCTTTACATAGGTCAAGTAGGCACTACATCCACGCCTTATGCACTTTCCCGCCACCGCCATTGAGATTACTTTTGGGATCATCATGACCCGATCCCCATAAACCGTCACCTTACTCCCGTCAAGCGCTGTCAGATGAATCATCTTCTTTCAACACACAGTGTTCGCCTCGTAATCCGTTAACCAATCCATCCCAAGAACCATATCGAAACCACCTAAGGTCATCACGAATGGTCTAACCGGAAACTTATGACCTTCCAATTCCACATCACATCCTTCTATCACCTCAAAAATCCTGGTAGACTTACCTATAGCCGTTTCTACATCAAAGGGCGCATCAACACATCTACTACTAAGAGGCAGCTTAGCACAGAAAGTAGTAGAAATAAAAATTTTACTAGCATCTGAATCAAATAACACAGAAGCTAAAGTTTGGTTCACTAGAAACGTACCGGACACAACATCAGAGTCCATACTAGCTTCCTCCTGTGTCATAGTGAATGCCCTGGCGCTCGCGCTCGGTCCTTCACTTCCCATTTTCTCATCATACAGTCTCCCTGCCAAATCCACCATCGACCTAAATGTGCTCGGTCGGGCAGCGATCATGTGCCTGCGAATATCCGCTGGCAAACCCTGAAAGTACCTCTTGATCTTCTGCGACAGAGGCGTTACCTGATCCGGCACCAGACGTGCCATCTCGTTAAACTTGGTAGTGTACTACTAATGTGTCATGGTTCCTGCCTCCAGCTATAGGAACTCTCTCTCAACTTTATCCATTTCTCTATAAGGACATAACTCCTCAATCACCAACTTCTTCAGTTTGTACCATCTCATCCTCCCAATAGCCCGACTACCCTTAGGTTGGACAATATTGTCCCACCAGCATAAAGCTGAGTCCATAAAAGAATGGGCAGCAAACTTTACTTTCTGATCCTCCCGGCACTCGCTGACATTTAAAACAACTTCCATTTCTCTCACCCACTAATGAGTAGCATTAGAAGTGTCATTACCATCAAAATTAGGGGGCTTGCATCGTTGAAATGCCCCATAGTTACAACCTCGTGCCGCCTCCGGTGTAGGCTCTTCTTCTTCCTCTTCATCATCATCAGAGAGAACCGTTTCAGGCTCCGGTCGCTCCCGTCCTCTCGAAGACCGGTTTCTCTACTTTCTTTCCCCTTCTCGTACAGCCTTGATGACTTCAGTCACCATAGATGGTAAGATTATCGGCATGACCTGATGAACTTCTTCCACAATAGCCTCCTTTACTGAGGCTCTCAAATTGGCGCTCTCATTGCCACCCTCTAGATGAGGGGTCTCTGGTTCTTCGTGAACCACCTTTTCCACTCTAGGTCTTCCCCTCTTGGGTCGGGGTTCAACACCACGAACTCCACCACGTGAAGGCTTTGAAGATCTACCGCTGGCCATCCACACACACACACACACACACACACTAAAAGATTCAAACACCAACACGGTCATTCAAGGGAACAACTTAGTTTATGTCAAGTATAGTAAGTCCCTAATTACAATGGCCAGTTGTGATTAGCCACTTACTAAGCATTACCTATCCTGACTACATCAGTATTTAAATCTACAAACAACACATAACCACATAACATGCGCACATAATACCGGTTATCATTACGAAAATACTTGATGGCACACAGCTACTTAGACTGGCATCCCTTCCCTTTCCGTCCCATTTTTAGTTTAAGTTTAGGTTTATTTTGAAAATTTAACCGTTTCACTTAAACTTTGGCTCTGATACCAACTTGTAAGGCCCCATTCGCAGGACGCTTATAGTTGGTTGATCATTTAACTTTCATAAAACCTCGCAGCGGAATAATCAAAACAGACATCTCATTTCACTATAAAAGCTTTTGCAAAACAATACATCGTTATCAAGTTACAAAATACATGTTGCATTACATCACAAAAGCATTATAAGAATGGATGCCATCCAAAAGAGCCAAGTAGCCCCCCCGTGCCATCCTCAGCAACATTACCTGCCAACTAGAAACACAAAAAAAGTCAGCGTTGCTGAGTGAGTTCTAGTTTTATAATAAAACATACTTTATTTTTCATTAAAACCGTTGTTTACTTTCATGCGATCATACATCATACGTACACATAGATAATATTAATATTATCTTCATTAATCATTCATTCACCGTACATCGTTATCATTCACATTCGTTACTTTCATTCACATTCATTCATACTTCTTACTTTCATTCGTACATTCATTTCTTTCAATGACATGTACATTACCCTGAACATTGTGCACGAAGTTGGTAACTAGGCCTAAGGTCTTTCATAGACCTCGAACATTATGCATGAAGCTGACTCCAACACCTATGGAAAGCGACAAGGATCCCATACATATGGTCAATCACAAAGATTGGACCCTATTGTGCATTCTTTTGGGGTAGCTAACCCATACACCATTGAGCTAACACCCTTCATTGGGTGTGAACCTCCATACATTTGCTTGCAAGCCTTTCTTACATTCATTCATTCATTCGTTAATGCATGCATTCTTTCGTTAGGTTCCTCTTTTCGTTATCTTCCACTTTACATTACATAATACTTTCATTTTATTTGTTAACATTCAACGTAAAGCCAAGGGAAAGATAATCATACATAACAATAAGGAACATCAACATACACAGTCAACATCATCATACATAGCATTGACATACATACATAACATACCTCATGCATAAACATACAACATCATACATTTCCGTACATCATCATCCATGCCCAATATAACCTCTAAGGCCTCAAAAGTTATCTTACATAAACTCCCAGGAACCTTCCACGTCAAAACTTACATCTGCACTTTCCCCCGAAAGTTAGTAAATAAACTATGTTACCTTGGCTACACAAGACCTACTTGGGCGTATGGGCACCCTTCAGTCGTAGGGCCTCCCATGCGACTGAACATCATGTGAATGAACATCAAGCGAAGGGGCCTTATACGAAAGGACCCAATGCAGAGGAGTCCCATGCGAATGGAACTAATGCGGATGAACACCTTGTGCGAATGAAACTAATGCGGATGGACACTTAGGCAAATGGACTCTCAGTCGCATGACTCCCCATGCGAATGGTTCTTAATCGTGCGATTCATAAGCGAATGGACACCAGTCGCATGACTCACATGCGAATGAACCTCAATCGCACCCCTTTCGGCTGTGTGGCCTCCATTCGGTCGCCTAGCCCTAGCTGAGGCACAATACAGTTCATCCCGAACCCAATCAGCACTTTTCAGCCTCCAAACCCTTCCAAACTCGTCCTAAGCCCAAATCAACCATCCTAAACCTTAGGAACACCTACCATAATACCATTAAAGCACACACAAGCCCAAAAACAAACCCCACTTGCATCACAGACAAACACATACATATGGTTTCAACACACACATTTCAAAAACATGTTTTTACTATGTGTTCCAGCCCCAAATCAGTTGAAAACGTTTAAAAGAGGGGTCCTAGAACTCACACAAAAGACACCGTCGTTTGTAGAGCTTCGATTCAACCCGCTACACTTCAACTTCCATGCTGGAATCCACAAGAATCAAGCTTGAGACCCTTTTTTTCTTCCTCTCTTATCCTCTTGGCAGAATTTTACAAGTGTGGGGGAGGGTGTGGGTTGCCCTCCCCTCTTATTCCCCTACTCATCCAATCTTTCTCCCATTTTGGCAAGTTTGGTCCCCTGACTTTGGACTTTATTTCTTTTTCTTCTTTCGTCGGCTTCAAAGAAAATATCCGGGTGTTACACAATGAATCTGAAATATTGATTTAGCAATTGGTATAAGAGCTTTGGCTCTCAGTTCTTTTCCAGATCTACCCAAGATCTGAACAAAACTCGATTGTTCTGGTGATTGAGTTGCTAATAGACTGTTGTATCACCTCTACTTAGTAAACTGCAGAAAAACTCTTCAACAATTATTGTTCATACGCTCTCACCTTCAAGAACAAAGTTGCCGTCTTCACATTCAAAGCTATGAATAGTGAATATAAAAATTTTCAACAAAAACTCTGAAACATCAACAAATGTGATTCATTGAGCCTGTTTTGGACGATTTGGACAAGTTAGACTAATGGAACTTAAAATTTATCTAATCTACATTTAAACAAGTTAAAAACACCTTGTTAAAATGTATTCACATAATTTTTCAGAACTTAGTCATACAGCAAAACCTCCCATGCTTAAACATAAATCTGAGTTTAAGCAATGAAAAATCATATTCATGAATTACATCACAGGTGTAGATCCGGACTTTTGGATCTCAATATGCAAAGGGCCACACATTCATGCTACACTGTCTGCTGATCAAGCTGCCATCGACAAAACCTCAAGAATACCTATTGAGGATCTAACTTTGGATGATGATGACTACAAAAAGATTAAGATTGATCTCAGAGCTTACTCCGTTGTCACTCAAGCACTAAAAATGGATGTACTGAAAAGACTGGAAAAGTATGGTACCGCTAAAGCGGTATGGGATGCACTGCTAACTATATGTGAAGGAAGCAGTGAAGTTGCTTGAATTAACAAGGATAAGGTTGTTAATCAGTGTGAAACCTTTCATCACTCCAAAGGGGAGTCCATCTCTAAACAATTGCATAGATTTGTGCAACTGGTAAATGACACTAGAGATCATGGGAGTTACTTTTAAAGTCAAATTGTTAAACAAGAAGATGCTTCACAGTCTTCCTATTAACTAGAAACAAAATGTGACAATGCTAAAAAACACTCTTGATCTTGAGAGTACTACCCTGGATATAATGATAGCCAAGATAGAATCACTAGAGCTTGATGAAAGAAGTAGAAACCTAGGTGGACCCAGAATGATTAAAGCATATAAGCTTCCTTCAAACTCTCACTCTATGGAAAATGCTTTCATTACTGAGGAGGATGATTTTCTTTCCTTAAGAGATCAATTGGAGACCACAGGATTCATTGCAGCTCCACCAATCATCAAGCCATCAACATCATCTCAACCATCAGGATTCTCTACAACTCCTTCAACTAATCCTGATGATACAAGATCAATAGAACAAAAGGAAACTTATAACGCCTTTGGTGCTAGCTTTGAAGCTTATTTGGGAGAAAGACTCACCTCTGCACATTTGATCCAGGAAGACTTGGAAGAAATGGATCCAGATGATGTAAAGAAATGGATTTTCTGTGGTAAATGGCCATGATTACAATAAGAACCAAGAATTTTTTCAGAAAAGGAAGAAAGCTTAGCCTTAATGAAAACACCAACTTGGGTATGACAAATCCAAGGTGAAGTGCTTCAACTGTGGCATGACTGGCCACTTCTCTAGAGAATGTAATGCTCCCAGAAGAAACAACAACTTTCAAAGGAATTCTTAGAGACCTTATACCATCAATGATGGTCTATCTCCCATGCCATCCGAGGTAAAATCTAACCTTTGTAACAATAAATGCATTACTGAATTGTAAGGTTATAAAGAGCACAATTGAAGATCATACATCGGTTGGGCCCACCTTAGATTAGAATGTTTATATTTGCTTATAATAGGTATTATGTTAGTTTTATTTTGTATGTAATTAACTTTAGTTTGTTTTGCAATCCAGCGAAACTGTGAGCAAAACTATAGTTTCGCTCATAGCCAACTAATTAGTTCTCTCGGCGAACTGTTGTTTCTACAAGACGAAACTACGGTTTTGGCAGAACAGTTTTGCTATCAGCGAAACTGAGACTGCTATATATAGTTTTGATCATTATCATTGTTAGCTAATCTTGTAAGCGAAACTATGTGAAAAACTAAGACTGCTATATATAGTTTTGATCATTATCATTGTTAGCTAATCTTGCAAAACCCTAATCGTTTATCCTTATTGCAAGTCACCTTTGTAAGTAGTAATTTCATAGAAATATCATTGTGCTTCATTGTTATTGAATGTATTGATCATCATTGTCTTACTTTGATTGAATTGTTATTGTTCTTAATCTTCATTATTCATCTTGTTTATTGTTTGTATTTGATATTGAATGATTCAACAACTCATTTGTACTGCAAATCGATCAAATGGATCAACAATATGGTATCAGAGCCTTAGTGCTCATGATTTGTTGAGTTTTTGGTTGTTTTTGTTCAATATCAAGTTTTCATCAATTTCAGATCAAATTCGCGTGTATTTGACATGGAATTTGATTGAGTTTAGTTGGTTATTGGTTGGGGAAGCTCTATTAATCATCAGATCACAAATCCATTGAGTTTTTGATGATTTCAGATTGATTTCATGTTGAAAAAGCCTTTAAGTTTCATCCAGCGAAATTAGCTGTTCATCTAGCGACTACAAATTCTTCCGGCGCAACTATTGGTGGTTATCCTCATTGAGGTTGTTTCTTGCTGTTTTACGAAACTCGTTTCTTTGACGAAAGTTAAACAGTGCTTGTGAGTGTTTAACAAGCGAAATTGTCGTCGAAAGTATTATTGAATGAAAGTTCAAGCTTGTTTCGTGCGAATCTGTTCGTGAAACTAAGCTGTTTTAGACATTTGGCTAGCAAATTTGCTGCCGAAATTGTCTGCGAAACTACGGCAACTCTGCGAAATTAGCTTTCTCAGTGAAATTGTTTGCGAACTTACATTTCTTCAGTGAAACTACTTCATTTGTAGCGAAATTGTTTCTTCTTCTGCCGAAATTACTTCATTCCCAGCGAAACTACCATGTCAAAGTTAAATTCACTCACCCTAACTGATCTTGAAAGTGTAGCTCCTAATAGACCTCTAAGACTCATTAATGGGGATAATTTCGAGGATTAGAAGAGATGTCTCAAAGCCTTTTTCTTTTAGACTAATCACAATCAATGGGAATCAATTATTTCTAGTCCTCACATACCAATGGTCACTATTGATGATGTTGTATCTCAAAATAAGGACTCGTTTACTTTCACTGAGAATGATCTGAAGCTGATCGATCGTGACTAGAAAGCTTTTGGAGCATTAACTCTCTGTCTTGCACTAGACATCTACAACTGATTTGTGGAGCATAAAAATGCTAAGTCCCTCTTTGATGCTCTATATGAGTTCTATGATGGTAATGATGAACTGGTGAAGGATAAGAGCATTCAAGCAGAGAAGGAATTCAACTCCTTTGTAGGATACAAGAACGAGAGTCTGACAGATCTCACAAATTGTTTTTTAATAGTTTCAAGAACCTTAAAGAAATAGGATGAAAAACTCTCCAACAGTGAACAAGTAAACATACTACTAGACTCTCTCCCACCTCAGTGGAGTCTTCAAGTGAGAATGCTAAAGTAAGAAAGAGGTTTCACTGATTACAAGCTAATGGATATCATCAATAAGCTTAAATCCTTTAAGATGGACATGAAGAGAAGGGAATTTAACCAGGCCATGATGCCTACATCTGGTTTTACTCAAAATTCTACATTACTGTCATCCGCTGCAAGCTCTTATATGTAGACATCGACAAAAGGAGGACTTAATACTGGTAATTTTTAGGAGGAAGTGTTAGTGTTGGGAGAGATCAAGCTAATCGAAAGGCAAATGTTGAAACATCAGTTTCATTAGAAACAATGGCTATTTTTGGTATGTGTGTTCAGAGCTATGAAGCCCTTGTGGGTGAAGAGTTGAAAGGGGAAGGAATGACAATGGAGTATATGTATTAGGTGGACCCTGATGATCTAGAAGAGACTGGCATTCAGTGGCAAATGGCAATGTTGACTCTTAGAGCTCGGAGATTTATGGAGCGCACAGGGCGAAAGAACTTTGATGGCCAAAGCTCTAATTCAAAACTGGGATTTGATAAGTCCAAGCTGAGATGCTTCAATTATAAACAACTGGGATATTTTAAACGTGAATGTCCATCACCAATTGTCACTGATTCTAGTAATTCAGGAGTTCCACGATTAACTATTAAGAGAAAAAGAGGATATGAATCACAAAAATGAAACTGCCTTGATTTCTAACTTTGATTGGAGTGCTGAGGTTGAAGAGACAAGAGCTGATATTAATCATGCACCGGTGGCTGAGATTGTTAAAGGAAAGGAGAAGGTAGACTATGAAGATGAATTTGATCCATTTAAGGAATTCAAGGATGAGACTGAGTTGTCTGTGAAAGAGAAAGAGAAGAAGGATACAAGGATAAGGGAAGGTAAATCTGAAGGACTAAATAGGAAAGAAGTCCATCAACAGAGCAAGGGAAAGAAAATGATGATGCTACTATCACTGTTGAGGAAAGCAAGTCCAATACTCCGGTGTGCCAATATGAAAAGGCCTTAGCAGCAGAAAAGGCGGTGATGGGACTTCCGTATGAGGTAATTCATGATATGTGTTCTTTTGCATGAAAAATCAAATTATTTGGAGTTTATAAAGCTAATCATTTATTAGTTGATAATGAGAAAGATTTAAAAAGAATTATTGAGGAACTTAAAATCAATGAATCTAAATATTTTGTTAAACTAAACGCGGTATTGAAAGAGAATGATCACTTAAAACTAATTGTTTTGGAAAGAAATATTGAGATTAATACTTTCACTAAAAGAGGTGCTCTTGCAGAATTTGAAACAAGCAAACCTCAGTCAAAGTTAGATAAATGGACTATATCAGGAATGAAACATGATGATTTATGTAAATCTCAACATGGAGCTAGGATTAAAACAGGATTGGGATATGAAAATGTTAAGGTTTATCCTCCACCTAGTACATACTATTATTATCCTATGCATGTTCCTCATCTTTCTAACGATTTGATCAAAACATATACTAATAGTATGTCTGCAGGTTTAGAGGGTGTAAATCCTAAGCATGTTCGTGAGTACTACGACTATGGACCAACTAGTGGGCTTGGATGCACTAGTCTTAGTACACCTGATTTTTAGCATTCTGTTTAAGATCATAAATCTAGTTTAAATTATGTTTTTGTTTCTAGTGAACTTGTAACAGACATTGTCTTATCATGTTCTCACGATGTTTCTATTTCATATTAAAAAATCTGTACACTGTGATGGTGTTTCTAGTTCTGATTATGTTAATGGTACAACTAATCTCACTACAAAGAATAATGAGGAATATAAAACTAATTGTTTTGACAAATTCTTTTCTCATCCTATTCCATCTTTTACTCCAATGAATATTTCTTTATCAAATGAAAGAGCATCAACTTCATCTGAAGCTACCACAAGTGGTACTATTACTACTTGTACTTCAGATGACCATTCATCTACTTCTGTAAATAACCATTCTTGTTCAAATAATACAGACCTCGTGGCATGGATGAGATATATAGTGATGTAGATTCTAAGATGTCTGAATGTGATGAGGAAGTTCACATTGATCACATTCCTATCTCATTATATAACAGACCTAGACTCAAACCACATTGTTTCAGGTGTGGTCAAGATGATCATTTAGTTAATAATTGTCCTACACTTCATCATTGTCATGTTAATAGGAATTTTTTTGGAAATAAATTAAAAAAATTAGTTAATAATTTCTTTTGTAAGAAATCTATCTCTCCTAAAGCCAAAGTTATTCAAACTTAGGTTCTTATCTCACCTGGTTAACCTATTCTTTTTATTGCTGCAGGATTCATCCACTAAGGTTATAAACAATGTATGGCATGTGGATAGTGGATGCTCTAGTCATATGACGGGGCTCAAAGATTTGTTGACCAATTGTCGGATTATAAATGGAGGTTATGTAGCTTTTGCTGGCGACAAAAAAGGTGTGAAGATGATCGGTCAAGGAGAAGTTTCCAATGGTTCTTTAACTTTGTAGAAAGTTAATTATGAACTTGAACATGCCTTTAATCTCTTGAGTGTCTCTCAAATCTACGATAAAGACATTCCGGTCTTGTTTAAATCTGATGAATGTCTCTTTTTAGAATCTGAGATTGATATGCCAGAAGAAATGGTACTTATGCGTGCTCCACGAAAGCATGATACATATCTTCTTGATATGGGTTCAAGGGAGTCAAACTCTACTCGCACCTGTCTTCTTTCCAAAACTTCCACTTTGGAGTCTCTATTATGGCATCACCGATTGGGCCATATTAATTTTAAAATTATAAACAAATTAGTTAAAAACAATCTCGTTAGAGGACTTCCTTTAAAAGATTTCTCTGTGAATGAAAAATGTATGGCATGTGCCAAGGGCAAACAACATAAGAAACCACATAAGCCAAAACTTGAAAATAGCATAACTAGTCCTCTCGAGTTGTTACATATTGATTTATTTGGCCATTCAGTGTTAAATAAATTGCTCAAAATCTTTCTGTCTTGTTGTAACAGATGATTTCTCAAGATATTCTTGGGTAAGATTTCTAGCTCACAAGGGAGAGGTTGCTAAGGAGTTGCAGAAGTTAGTTCTTTCAATTAAGACGATACGCAAGAGAAAGGTCATGGCCATGAGAAGTTACAACGGTATAGAATTCAAAAATCAGATTCTTGATTCGTTCTATGCTACAAAGGGAACTGTGAGACAATTTAGTGCTGCAAGGACGCCAAAACAGAATGGAGTAGCTAAACGAAAGAATCGCACCCTTATTGAAGCCGCTCGTACAATGCCGATAGAATCCTCCTTACCCATTATCTTTTGGGCGGAGGTGGTAAACTGTGCTTTATACGTTCTAAACAGGGTGTTGATAGTCAAGGACAAACTGAAGACTCCTTATGAAATTTTTTATAAACGAAAGCCTTTATTTGACTTTTTTCGACCATTTGGTTACTCCTGCACTCTACTAAATACTCAATCCCAGAAGACGAAATACAGTGCCATGTCTAATGAGTGTTACCTCATCAGTTATTCCTCTTCTCAAAAGGCTTATCAGATATATAACAAGAGAACACATATTGTTTAAGAGTCGTTCTATGTTGATTGGCAGGAGTCTAACTCATCTGATGTTCGATCTGAACTAGCATGGTTCTTTGACTCCGATACTATGTTTAACTGTTTTAATATTCCTATTTTCGAAGATGATACGTCCATCTCAAATGTTCAAACAAATGTCATTTCTTTAACTTGACTACCTGTCATTCCTCAAGACCATTCCACCACTTCAGCAAATGATGCCACGTCAGTTGATATTGCATCATCTTCATCATGATTTGATCTTTCACCTCCACCTGTTTCCACATCCCTTCCTTCATCACCAACATCTACTTCACCACAGCCTGTACCATCCCTCTCACCCTCATCTTCTCATCCACAATCTATCAGGCAACCATCTCCAAACAACTTGCCTATATCCACTGATTTCAAAACATTGAAAGATCATCCTCATGATAACATCATTGGATCTATCACTGATGGAGTATGGATGCGGAGTCAATCTGTTTTAATTAACATTTGTCTCTTCTCTTGTTTTATCTCTCAAATCATTCCAAAAAACATTCATGCAGCTTTCTAGGATCCTTGCTGGGTAGATCAATGCAATTGGATCTTCAACAATTCAGAAAGCTCAAAGTGTGGACTCTGGTTGACCTTCCTCCAAACAAATGCCGAATTGGCACGAAATGGGTTTTTAAGAATAAACCCGATGATCTTGGCGTTGTGGTGCGTAACAAATCAATATTGGTTGTAGAAGGATTTGATCAAGAAGAAGGGATTGACTATACTGATGTTTTTGCTCCTGTTGCCCGTCTTGAAGCAATAAGAATATTTCTGGCTCATGCTGCTCAAAAACAGTTCAAGGTCTATCAGATGGATGTCAATTATGCTTTCCTTTATGGAGACATTGATGAGGAGATATATGTGTGTCAACCATCAGGTTTTGAGGACCCCGATTTCCCCAAAAAAGTTTATAAGCTTGACAAGTCTCTTTATGGTCTTCATCAGGCACCTCGAATCTGGTATGAGACCCTAACACAATATCTCTTAAGCAATAGTTTCTCTCGTGGCACCATTGATATGACTCTATTCAAAAGGGAAGTGAATGGTGAAATGTTGATTGTCCAAGTTTATGTTGATGATATTATTTTCGGCTCCACTAATTCACAATTGTGTCGGGAGTTCGAGGAGGTGATGCATAGTTGCTTTGAAATGAGCATGATGGGGGAGATGTGTTTTTTTTCTTGGATTACAAGTGGAACAAAAGCCAGAGGGTATTCTCGTTCATCAGTAGAAGTATGTTAAAGAGATTTTGAAGAAATTCAAGATGGATGACACATCTTCTGAGATGACTCCTTTTACTGCTCAAACGTGCCTCACTCCTAACAAGAACGGGAATCCTGTTAATCCTCATCTCTAAAGATTGATGATCGGTTCCCTTATGTATCTTACAGCAAGTCGTCCCGACATCACTTTTGCTGTACAATATTTTGATCGATACCAATCCGCCCCGAAAGAGTCTCATGAAAAGGCCGTAAAAGGAATTTTTTGTTATCTTAAAGGCTCTTCTCGTTTAGGTATTTGGTATCCCTATGGTGGGAAATTTGATTTACATGCTTATTCTGATAGTGATTCTAATGGTTGCAGGATAAATAAAAAATCGGCGATTGGAGGATGTCAATACCTGGGCAATTGTCTGGAATCAACACCAGATGATTGACTATGGAATCAACTTTCTCCATACACTGTTGTTTTGTGACAACGAAGCAGCCATCGGGATCGCTAAGAATCCTATTCATCATTCTCGAACCAAGCACTTCGGAACACGGATTCATGCAATCCGTGACGCTCAGGAAAAGGGTTTTATTGATATTATTTCCATTGACACTAAAAATCAAAAGGTAGATCTTTTCACAAAAACATTTGATAAACCTTGCTTTTATGAATTGATCTCTATGTTAGGGCTAATATCTTTTTAAAACTCTTTTTTTTTAAACTTATCTTGTTATTAAAAAAAGGGAAAAATAATAATAATAAATTTCCACATCTTTCTTAGGTGTAGAAATTTAGGGGGAGAATAATTAATTAACAATGATAAGAGATTTGGGAACTTGAGTCGAGATGACGGGAAATGATTGTATATCTTCTGGATATGCTTGTTTGTGCATGACTGGCATTTAAAATGAGAAATGATAGTAACTGATGTTGTTATCTGATTTACATCTTATTCTTTAATTGCAAATAATAGAAAAACAAAAATATTCTTTAATTATATGCTCAGTAGACTCAACCTGAAGAATAAAGTAGATAGCAGCATAATGGATTTAAATTAAAATTTATGCGTAAGGACGTTTGGATTTATGCAATCATTTTGGCTTGCACAAAAACTGAGTCCCAACAAAAATTGGATTGAGAATTGATCTTTTACATACCATGATACAAATCATATAAGCCATATCTTTGAGTCACGTTGGTGTATTGATGTCTCTTGTGTTTGTGTTTATCACCTCTGTTGTACGGTAGTACTGACCTGGAGTGATGATCTCTTTTGCTGTATGATAGTACTGACCTGGAGCTCTCATTGGCACATGATTAAATGGTCATCTCCTTTGTTATACATGAGTATAGACCTGGAGCTCTCACCATCTTGGTCTAAGTTGTATCAAATCATCTAAACGATGAACTCAACACAGAATGCAATATTTTGTTGATAATCACTTGCACACTAATGCACAAGCCTTGTTCTATAAAGATCGTCACAAAATTCAAGAAATCCTAAGGTTGGGTGAGGGTTTTTGCCAATGATCATGGGGTCCTAGCATTCTAAAGCATTTAATCGAACCTAAACGAATCATCTACTACATGTTGAAAACGATAGGGCATGGGTTTAAATGGACGAACATATCGGCAATCGTTTTTGATCTGTTTGAGAATTTCAAAATCATTCAAAGACTATGATTTGATTCAGTTTTTAGTATGATCTTATTGCTTGTCGATGATTAAATTCATCTTTGTGCTAAAGTATATCCTGAGGATGTGATCTTATGATTGATTCAGTTCTTAGTGTTAAAAAAGTATGATATAATGATTTTGATAATTTTTCTAAAAGATTTTAATGTTCAGTGAAATTATACTTTCACAAATAGTATTGCAGGGAGAAATTGCAGTTTTGCTCGGTACTCTCATTCTGTGCGAAGTCAATTTCGACCAAAAATTCGCCTAGCGAAACTGCAGCTTCGCCCGGCAAAATTGTAGATTCGCACTGTGAAACTCTAGTTTTGATGTTTGCAAACACTATTTGCTATTTAACTCATTTTGCAAAATTACCTTCTCATTTTTGCACAATCAAATGGTTAGACTTCTTAGGGTTGTTCCGTGACTTTCATGTGCGATCTTGACATTCTATGATTTTCTTATCGATTGACTGCTATTTCATGCTGCAAGTGAGTTTCGAACTTAGAACCGTTATTTAATCCTGTTAATATTACAACATTGTGAGTCTATTCGATCGAGACTCTTTGGTACCTTCGCAGTTCTTACTGCGAAAGTACCTATAGTCCAATGAAGCTAAACGAAGGTTCATGAGTTTTTAGCGAAATTGTGAGGTTATGCTGTCTGAGCGAACTTAATAGTTTCGCTGACTAAACTTTTGTTTTGCTGTGCCGAAACTATAGTTTCGGCTTGTCGAATCTACTTCACTGTCTTGGTGAAACTAATGTGCTCTTGTTGGCGAAACTATACTTTCGCCTGCCGAAACTAAAACTCATTCTGCGAAACTATAGTTTCGGCCAGCGAAATCAAGTTAATTTTTATTTATTATTTATTCTTTTTTTATCCTTATTTCAAATTAGCACTTAATACTTTATTCTAATGCATTTCCTTTGTTTCTCAGATTTAAATGGCAAATCTAAAATTTAATGAGAGAAACAACATCATAACCATCTTAGATGATACACATCCTAAAGCAGCCAAGTTTAGAGACTGTATTCGCTGGCTGCAAAGATCCCCTATTGCTTATGCTGTCTTTCATTCTACTACCATCTATGATCTTCACATCAGAGACTTCTGGAGATCAGCTGAGTATTATACGAGAGGAAACACTCAGAGGATTACTGCTAGAGTTTTGGATAATGAGGTGTCTATTATAGCTAAGATAGTTTCGAGGATCCTAAGACTAGATGAAGATTCAGGAGAGGAAGTTGCTATGTCTGATGCTGAGGTGTTTGTGGCGTTTAGGAGTATGGGATATGAGGGACTAGCCTTTGGCACCTAAAAACAGATCAAGAAGTCCTTTCTTTCAAAGGAATGTAGATACATAGCCCATGTCTTTATTATGTGTTTAGATCACCGTAAAGGTGGATCAGATGGGTTGAATGTAGACTAGGCAAGATCCATGGTGCTATGCTCTAGAGGAGAAAAGGCAAACATTGCTAGGCTAATATTTACCAGTGTGGAAGAAAATATGATGGCCCTGAAAAAGGATAAGTGGCTGCTGTATCCTAGATTTCTATAGATGAACTTTGATGATCTAATTCCTAATGTGCCAGACATGGGGAGGTTAAAAGGTTGGTGCAGATGAACCCTTGTAATTTCGCAGATTGTTGTGCCATCCGACATGATTTCAGCGGGAAGATCACCCATCTGTGGGAAAACATGTACCCACCTGAAAAATGGAATTATATCAGGAGGGTGGATGAGTCAGAATATAAAAGAGCTGAGGAAACTCAAGCACAACAAACAGATGCTGCTAAGAAAAGGAAGAGATATGCAAAGGAAAAGGGTTATTGTTGGACCAAAAGAACCAATGAGCCTGATCAGAGAAACCTCTAAGTCCCACAGGACATCACAACAGCTGAAGAAGACCTGATCAGCTGTTCTACAAAGTCTGAAGAATACAACTGCTGAAGTACTTCTGAAGTACTGAAGACAAAGACTGAGACAATAGCTGAAGATCTAAAGTCTGAAGACTTCAACAAGTACTGAAGACAAAGACTGAAGATCAACAGCTGAAAGACAAAGTCTGATGTTCAAGTACTGAAGACATCAGCTGTTGCTAACAGCTGATGACAACAGCTGAAGAGGGCTTCTTCAGTTGTTGTGATGGTTTTTCTTCATCAGTAGTTTTCTTTTCCTTTCAGTAGTTGTTTCCTTTTCAGTACTTGTAAACAACTGAAGAGGTTGTTCTTCAGTTGTTGTAGTATCAGTAGTTTTATGTTTTTCAGTAGTTGTAAATAAGATGTTTAACACTTAGGAACATTTGTAAGAAGATGTCAGTTGTTGACATCTTCAGTAGTTGTTAAACATCAGTAGTTATCAAACGGTTACATGTCACTTTCAAGTGACATCAGCCTACGTCACTCTTTCCTTTATAAGGAAGGATGACTCACCTGTAATCGTGCCTTTGAGGCCGACAATCTTAATGCAATATTCCATTTGTCGGATATTCTCTCTCTATAACAAAATTCTTTTATCGTTTTATATCGAATGTTCTTGCTTGAATTTGTCTTATTCTGAGCTATTCCGCTGCTATATCTGTTTAATCGATTAAACCAAGAGGCTGAGATCCTAACAAATGGTATCAGAGCAGGTTAATCATTGATCGATCTAACAATTGATCATTGAAACTGTTCAATCGCTCTAAGTTTAATCGAATTAGCAAATTCGCAAGGATCTGTTATAGAGATTGAGAGTGTGTCGCTTCTGGCCGTTTTATTTGAGGTTCTGTGTGGTTTTGAGCTAAATTTATTGTGATTTTACTTGAATCTGTCTGATTTTCCACAATGACTACTTCTTCGAATGATCCTTTCAATACTGGATCCTCTACCAAGCCTCCGATCTTGGTGAGGAATGAGTATAACATTTGGCAAAGAAGATTGCTCCATCACCTGTCTGTCAATAGCTCAGGTTGTTGGACATCTGTGGTACATGGACCACATAAGCCAATGGTGAATGATCCGGAAACAAACCAGTTGGTTCCAAAGAAGAAGGAGCAATACTCCGATGAGGACAAGAAGTTGTTTGAAATCGATGCAAAAGCCCATGGAATTTTGGCTATGGCTATTCCTAATGAGATTTACTCTGGGCTTCTGCATTGTGAGTCTGCTCATGACCTCTGGAAAGCCATCAAAGAACAATTTGGTGGTACTGATGAGGTTTTAGCAAACAACAGGGAAATCCTCGCCCAACAATATGAGACTTTCTCTCATAGAAAGGGTGAGACTCTGACTCAACAATTTGAGCGGTTTTCATGTTTAATCTCTAAATTGAAAATGGTTAAACATGAATATACTAGGAGTCAGATGAACCATAGATTCCTAAGATCACTGCCTGAGAGATGGAACACATATACCATTGTTCTACGCTCAAATGTTGATGTTGATCGCCTATCTCTCACCCAACTTCATGGGAAACTGCTTACATTTGAGAGAGAGATAGAGCAGAAAAGGAAATTGGTTTCATCTGGCAAGCTTACTGAGGATTTTGTCCAAGGGAACACTGCCCTGATTGGACATCAAGAGTCAGAATATGCGTCATCTGAAAGCCAGTATGATGAGCATATTGATTTCTCTACAAACACTTCTGAGCCTGCCTTTGTGAGTGTTGAGAGTCATTCTGCTGGTAGTAATAGTGACAATCTATGTTTCATCATGGATGATCTCAAGGGGATTGCTGATGATGACTTAGAAGAGATGGATATTTTGAGCCAAATGGCCTTGATAAATATCAGATCTCAAAAGTTCTACAAAAGAACTGGAAGGAAATTCCCAGGACTCTCTGGCAAAACCAAAGTTGGTTTTGACAAGAGTAAGTTGAAGTGCCATAAATGCCACAGGCTTGGACACTTTGCAAGAGAATGTAGATCATCTGGATCTAACTCTCCTGCACCTTTTGTGACTTTCCCTGGCAATAGTCAACAAAACAGAGGGCAGCAACCTGTCAATTCTGGTTATCATCATCAACCACAATCTCCTGCATATTTTGTTCCACAGGGGCCAATGCCATATCCATACCCCTGCTATTACATGCCACAACCAGGTCAGGTTCAAGCACCCACTGCTCAGCAACCACATGCACTCCCTGAGCCTCAACCATCCCAATCTCATCAACCTAATCAACCTCAACAACACAGCTTCTTCACACCAGGAGTTGTTGACTGGAGCAGTTTACCAGATGATGTGTCTGGTAATGAACAACTGTTCTCAGGTGCTGGTCAACATGGTGGTGAGCATCCTTTTGGAAATCTAGCTCTCATGACTTTGGAATCCTCTGATGGATCATCTTCAAGTACCTCTTCAACAAAGGTATCACAGGTATCCTCTGAGGCTAAGGCCAAATTATGTTCTGAAACTTGCATAGCAGCATTTGCCTCTATTAGAGAAGCAAATGTGGCTTTAATCAATAAAAATGTAGAGCTAGAACAAACAATTTCCAAAAATAAAGCTGAGTTTGAGTCTGTGCTGAAAGAGAAAACTGATGAGATTTATAAATTAAAATGTCAAATCTCTGATGATAAGGCTTGGGAGGATGTACTCTTAGAGAAGTACAAAGACCTCAAAGATACTCTTGTTGTCACCCAGGTAGAGTGTGATCGATGGGTACAATCTTGCAAGGGCTTTGAAATGCTTCTTAGTAAGCAAACAGCCTCCAATGTGAAGTTTGGAATTGGTTATAATCACACTGCTCCTCCTACAGATTTTGCTTCAAGAGCAGGAGTAGAATCTGATAGAGAAAGTAATGACCAATCCACCTCATCATGTGATTCACTACTTGATAAAGCACCATCAGTAGTTGAAGTCAGTAGTAATCCCTCTGTGAACCTATCAGCTGATATTGATGGTTCAACTGCTGACACTCACATGATCAATGAGTTGATCAACCCAAATGTTATTCCTAGAAGTACTGAAGGTACTGGAGAGCAGGGGATAACATCTGGAGTTCAAATCCCAATGACTGACAGCACTAAAGAGAAGAAAACTGTCAGTAGGAAGGATTTGAAGCCTACTAAGGAAGTTGACAAGAAGGCAAAAAGTGCTTCTAAACTGCTGAAGAGCAAGTCTTCAGTAGTTTCATCTTCTTCAATTGATGATCAACAGAAGATGAAGAAGAAACCATGTGAAATATGTGGTCTATTCAATCATCTCACAGATGATTTTTGGTACAAAAAGGGATCCAAACTCAAACAAAAGGAGAAAATTAAAGAAAACTTGGCTAAAATGAAAACTGAGTTTGAATCCAAGTTTGTACCAGCAGCATCAAATCCTGTTACTCCTATGTCCAAAAAGAAATCTAAAAAGGAAGGAGTGCAACAGGCAATAGCTGAGGTTGCTCAAAAGAAGATGGTGCAACACAAGAACTCATCATCAAACACCAATACCAAAGTGTCTGAAGAGCTGAAAGCTCTTTCCCAGAATCAGACACAGCTGGTAATGATGGTTCAACATCTGTTGGGAAGAGTTAACCAACTTGATGGCCCTGTGTTGAAACCCCAGAAAAGGAGTTCCAAGCCAAAGGATTCCTCTTCTACACCATCTCCTTCACCTCAAGCTGTTGTGCCCAATAACCTGTTAGTTTACCATCTATTGATGAGACCAGGCCCAAAACCAAAAAGGTTTGGGTCTCCAAAACTAACTGATTGTTTATTTATGTAGGTCTCTTCAACATGCCAAAGTAGCATCTGGTATGTAGACAGTGGGGGATCTATGCATATGGCTGGGAACAACTCACTTCTTAATGACTACTCTCCAGGAAGGAAGGGATTTGTTTCCTTTGGCAATGATGCAAGAGGTTACATCATCGGGAAGGGCTTTGTTTCCAATGGGGAAATAAGGTTTGATGATGTCAACCATGTGGAAAATCTCAAGTATAACCTCTTGAGTGTCAGTCAATTGTGTGACAAAGGCCATGTTGCCCTTTTCACAAGCCAGAACTGCAGGATTCTGTCATCCAAAGTTCTGACTTTGATTGACAAGGTATTGGATGCTCACACTCTCCTGAAGGCCAACAGGACAGGAAGAGTGTATGCCTTAGATCTTTCCAAGAAAATAGATCTCCAAGGCCATCCTTGCCTATTTTCCAAGGCCTCTCCTCAAGAATCTAATCTATGGCATAGAAGGCTGGGACATGTTAACTTCAAGAACATGAATCAGCTGATACACCATAGTTTAGTAAGGGGAATGCCTATGAAGGAGTTCAAGTGTGAAAGCAACTGCACTGCTTGTTTGAAAGGAAAACAGCACAAGGTTTCATTTCCACCTATTGAAGAACCAAAGTCCACTGCCTGCTTACAACTTCTTCACATGGATCTCTTTGGTCCTGTGAGAGTGATGAGTATGGCACAGAAGAAATACTGTCTGGTAATTGTGGATGATTACTCCAGATTTGTATGGACTTTCTTTCTACATTCAAAGGATGAAGCTGCATAGAAGATCATAAACTTTGTGTTGTATGCTGAGAAGCAGTATTCCCTCTCAGTCAAGTGTATTAGAAGTGACAATGGAACAGAATTCAGGAACAATACACTTGATGAGTTCTACCTTTCCAAGGGAATAAAGAGACAGTTTAGTATTCCAAGAACTCCTGAACAGAATGGAGTTGTGGAGAGAAAGAACAGGACCCTCATTGAAGCTGCAAGGTCTATGTTGGCTGATTCTGGACTGCCATTGACCTTTTGGGCTGAAGCTGTCAACACAGCATGCTATGTGCAGAATAGAGTGCTAATAAATCAGAGGTTGATGAAGACTCCATATGAAGTTCTACATCATTTGGCCCCTCTCATTTCATTCTTTAGAGCATTTGGGTGTCCCTGTTTCATTCTCAACACAAAGGATCAGCTCCAGAAATTTGATCCTAAGGTGGATGCAGGGTACTTTGTTGGTTATTCATCAACTTGCAAGGCATACAGAGTCTTCAACTGCAGAACAAAGATGGTTGAAGAGACTCTACATTTCAAGTTCAATGAATCTCCAAAGGACAAGATTCCACAAAGCCCTGTGGAGCTCTTTGATTTGGACATACTGCAATATGTTCCTTATCAATCTCCTGCTGTTGCTCCTGTCAACAGTTCACCACCTGGTGTTACTGCTGAAGATGATGATGATAGTAGTAATCACCTCTTCAGGTTTAGTGACCAACTGCTTGTGTCCTCTAAACCTGATGCTCCTGTAGCTCCAGCAGCACCATCCACAACAAATGCTGATGAGATTTCTGCATCCTCAACTTCATTTGAGTTGCCACCATCTTCATGGTTTCAAGAATCTGCATCAACATCTGCTGCTGCTGAAGGTCCTACAAACACTTGCACAGATTTGATTGTTTACCAAGAACCAATGAGCCTGATCAGAGAAACCTCTAAGTCCCACAGGACATCACAACAGCTGAAGAAGACCTGATCAGCTGTTCTACAAAGTCTGAAGAATACAACTGCTGAAGTACTTCTGAAGTACTAAAGACAAAGACTGAGACAACAGCTAAAGATCTAAAGTCTGAAGACTTCAACAAGTACTGAAGACAAAGACTGAAGATCAACAGCTGAAAGACAAAGTCTGATGTTCAAGTACTGAAGACATCAGCTGTTGCTAACAGCTGATGACAACAGCTGAAGAGGGCTTCTTCAGTTGTTGTGATGGTTTTTCTTCATCAGTAGTTTTCTTTTCCTTTCAGTAGTTGTTTCCTTTTCAGTACTTGTAAACAACTGAAGAGGTTGTTCTTCAGTTGTTGTAGTATCAGTAGTTTTATGTTTTTCAGTAGTTGTAAATAAGATGTTTAACACTTAGGAACATTTGTAAGAAGATGTCAGTTGTTGACATCTTCAGTAGTTGTTAAACATCAGTAGTTATCAAACGGTTACATGTCACTTTCAAGTGACATCAGCCTACGTCACTCTTTCCTTTATAAGGAAGGATGACTCACCTGTAATCGTGCCTTTGAGGCCGACAATCTTAATGCAATATTCCTTTTGTCGGATATTTCTCTCTCTATAACAAAATTCTTTTATCGTTTTATATCGAATGTTCTTGCTTGAATTTGTCTTATTCTGAGCTATTCCGCTGCTATATCTGTTTAATCGATTAAACCAAGAGGCTGAGATCCTAACAGTTATGATTTCAAAGATGAAGTGAATGAAAGGGTTGAGGAGATAAGGGTTGAGAAAGAGAGAAGGTCGAAAAAGAAAGTTGACGAAGGAGAGTCTGAAAGGAGAACCAAACAAAGACACCAAGCATTTACAGAAACCTCTAGGACAGAAGAAAGAGGTGGTTTAGATGAGGATGTGATTCAAAACCTAAACAACTCTCTTGCTAATGAACTGAGCATGATGAAAACAAAACTCACTAATCAAGAGATGCGAGAGAGTCAAAAGGATGTGGTGATAGAAGGGATGAATAGGATGTTGGTAGATCAAAGCTTGTTAATAAAGAAGTTGTTTGAGGAAATCAATGAGTTGAAAGCTGCTACCGGCCTGCCCAATCAACTAACTCAATTTGAGTTAGATGATTCAACTGATACTTCTAAATACCCATTCTTGAATGTGGTTACTTCCTCCAGGCAGGAGAGGGCACATTTGGTGCAACAACTGGAGGTGAGGGAGGTTCTGGAGTGGGTAATGAGAATGAAAATATGGGGAATGCTGAGGAGATACTAGAAGCTGGGTTTGTAAATATGGAATTTGATATAGACAAAGATTTGGTTGGAGAGGAGGTTGTGAGGGAGAAATCAGTTGAAAGGGAAGCTGCAAAAGACAAAGGTCTAATAGATAAAGAGGAAGACAATGAACAGCTGGTCGACTATGATTCTGAACCAAAGTTTTATGAGGTTGATAAGAGGCCACTAGTATATGTAGCCAAAAAGGGAGAATTAGATGAAGATATTTTTGGAATGGCTAAAGAATAACGGTTTGTTAGAGAAAAGGAGCCTGAAGAACTAACTCCCCTTTTCCAAAACTTGGAAGGGTTGAGCAAAAAGGAGGCCAACAAGAGAATTATTAGCTGGTGTTATAACCCCGGCCTTAAGATGTTCATGATCAAGAGGAGAGGGGGTGGTATTTCTTACATGCACAAAAGGAAGGCATTCAAGACCTTGCCGAAATGGGATTTGAGGAGGCTGGCAACATGTCCGTTATGCCCATCTTAGTGAATAAGCCTCATTATTAGAGACGGAGATAAAGAATGGCTTAAATGAAAATTTTGAGTCCTTTGGTTACATGAAAGCAAAGAGAAGATGATCAAAGAAGGATAAGGATTGGGAGACCAGAAATGGAAAAATTGTTCTAAGGGTAAAACCACCAAAGACTGTGAATAGGGTCAGGTTGGCATATCCCCTCCCCCAACAACTACAGAATTTTGAGAAGTGGTTTTATGATAACAATACGGGGGAGGCGGTTATTAGAGTGAAGAATGGTGGAGAATTCAAAGTCTTTGATCCAATGGAGCTTTTTAGCTTTTGTGATGAAGACCTGCTGGTTTTGTGTGAGAATAATATCAAAGTAGGTGCTAGTGATGAGATAAGGAAGGAAGCTAGTCTATTTATGACTATGGAAAATAAGATCAGAGATGTGAGGGCAGAAGTGAAAAGGGTTACAGAGAGAGTGAGGGCCCAAGATGATCTGAAAATGGACATATAGGATCTGACCAGACAGTTTGGGCAAGCTAGTGCTCATCACGAAGGGGCTAATGAAGCAGGAAGAGACCAAGGTGAATAATTTGTTGAAGCCACTGAGGAGGTTGTTGCAGGAGCTGAGGAAGACAAATCAAAGGCAGCGGGGGAAACTGGAGCTGACGAGATAAATCAAGATTTTTGAAGGCGGTGACTTCCAACCTGGGGGGAGTATTGAAGATCATACATAGGTTGTACTCACCTTAGATTAGAATGTTTATATTTGCTTGTAATCGGTCTTATGCTAGCTTTATTTTGTATGTAATTAGCTTTATTTTGTTTTGCAGTCCAGTGAAACTATGAGCGAAACTATAGTTTTGCTCACAGTCAACTGTTTAGTTCTCTCGGCGAAACTATTGTTTCTGCCAGGCGAAACTATAGTTTCGGCAGAACAGTTTTGCTGACAGCAAAACTGTCTGCGAAACTAAGACTGCAATATATAGTTTTGATCATTATCATTGTTAGCTAATCTTGCAAAACCCTAATCGTTTGTCCTTGTTGCAAGTCACCATTGTAAGTAGTAATTTCACAGAAATATCATCGTGCTTTATTGTCATTGAATGTATTGATCATCATTGTCTTACTTTGATTGAATTGTTATTGTTCTTAATCTTCATTATTCATCTTGTCTATTATTTGTATTTGATATTGAACGATTCAACAACTTATTTGTATTGCAAATTGATCAAATGGACCAACAACAATCATAAGTTGGCCGACAAAATAAAAGAAGAAAAGGTAAAGTTAGAGATGCCTAAGAGAGAAATAAAAGGCTTTGAAATCAAATTTAAATCTCTCATCTCTAACATTGAAAACTTTTATGGTGAAAAGTACACTCTTGTAGCTGAGAATGAGCAAGTGATTGAAAAGTTTGCTCAATCTAAAGCTGATCAAACACTTACTGGGAGTGAAACTAGAAAAGTTTCAACTGTCTTTAGTCAAGCTACAAAAGATGCTTGATTCTCAAAATGATCCCGAATATATGTATGGGATTGGGTATAACATTTGTTCTCCACCATACAATGACAACTACACTATCATGCCTGAATCTGTTACACTCAAAGATAAAACTTAACCTAACACTATTGAACCAAAAACAATATTAAACAAGTCATAAATCCTCAAAACAAACCAAATGTTTATATTGAAACAAATGAGGATAAAATCAAATTAGGTCACCCAATTAAAATCAAGAAGTGTTTAGACAAGACAGTGAGTGTCATCAAACTAACAAGCCCAATCAAGGTGATTGTCCCCTTTGTGAAATTTATACCTACTGTTTCAAAAGGTAAGAAGAAATTTGTGAAGTCAGTGAAACCTTCTGCTAAAAGCAGTTCTGATAATGAGATTAAATCTCCAAAAAACTCAAGCAAATCAAACAAGGTTTCACTACAAAAGAAACACAAGAGCTCACTAATTTCAACAAATAAATTCAGTCAGACCCTCAATCTTCAAAATTAAGACAAGGAGTCGGTTTTGACATATGTAACAAGGAGCATGTTGATCAGTTTGAGCAAGAAGTAAAGAAAGGGTTGAGGAAAAAAAATAGCCCAAAAAATTAACAAAAGTAGTGCTATGAAGCAAACTACAAAAAAAGCTGATTTTGATTCCTCTTGTAAGAAAAAGAATGTGACTCAGTTGAAAATAGGAAATCAACTAAGTCTGCTAAAGCAAAATCAGATTAAAGAAACAAACATATGTATTATGACATGTTTGATCACAACAAAGAAGAGTGCTTTTTCAATCAATACCGATCTATCTGTGACATGAACAACCATTCCATTAAAAACTGCTATTTTAACAAATACAGTTTTGTCTATGATATAAACAATCACAATACATCTGATTGTTACTTTAATAAAAAAGAATTGAGAATTTCTCAAAACAAACCCATGTCAATAACATCATTTGTGAAACCTAATGTCAGAAGTCATTTTCACAATAATCATTCTAGGATGTCTAGATCAAATAATGATAGGAGTAACACGAAAAAATTGTGGAAGATTCAAAGAAACAAACATCACAACATTAAACAAAAGTTTGATCTTCCCAAATCAAAATTGATGTTTGACAATCAAAAACGAATCAAATTTCTTCAAAAGTATAAATATGAAAGGTTTCATTACTCCTCTGACTCTTTAGTTGATGTTGATGAGATGACATAATCAAAATATCACAAGCAATCTCCCAGGAAACCTCTAAATAGATCATAATTTAGAGGAAAGTATCAAGAGGTCACCACCATGGATAGGAACGAGAAACCCAAGACCATTATGGCTTGGATTCCATATTCTAATTAGTTCTTTTATGCTTACAGGGTCATCCATATAGGTCTAATAGCCTATGGTACGTGGACAGTGGATGTTCCTGACACAGAACTCAAAATCGTTCCCTCCTTCATGACTTCAAGCAAATACAAGGAACTACTGTGGCATTCGGAGGAGATTCACAAGGTGGAAGAATTACTGGAGAAGGATACGTGAAAAATGGGATGCTAAGCTTTGATAGAGTGAACTACTTCAAACAGACGTTTAGGGCACACAAACTTCAAAAACATGAACAGATTGGTCAAAGGAAACCATGTCATTAGTCTTCCCCAATAGAATTTCTCATTGTTGATCACTATTTAGCGTGCCACAAAGGAAAAAAACATAAATTTGCTCACAAACCAAAGCTGATGAACACAAACAATACTCCATTAAGCTACTTCATATGGATCTGTTTGGACTAACTCATGTTACGAGTATTGGAAAGAAACAATATTGTTTGGTGATCATTGATGACTTTTCAAGATTCACATGGGTTTTCTTCTTACTTCATAAAAATGATGCATCTCAAATAATAAGACTTTATCAGAAAATTGAAAACCAACTTGATCATAAGGTCAAAACAATAAGAAGTGATAATGGAACTGAGTTTAAAAATGAACACATGTGTTCATTTTGTGCACCAAAGACATTGCTCATCAATTTAGTGCAGCTAGAACTCCTCAACAAATTGGGGTACTTGAAAGGAGAAATAGAGCACTGATTGAAGCAACAAGAACAATGCTAGCCGATGCTAAACTGCCTATCACCTTTTGGGCAGAGGCAGTTAACACATCGTGCTTTGTACAAAATCAAACTCTGATTGTAAAAGAAAGTAACATGACCCCATATGAACTGCTGTTTCACAGAAAACCATTTATTGGATTTTTTAAGTTATTTGATAGTCTTGTCTCAATATTAAACACTTGAGGCTATTTGGTAAAATTTTCGTATAAGTCTGATTAAGTATTTTTTTATAGGTTATTCTTTTGTTTCAAAGGCTTACAGAGTGTTTAATCCTAGATTAAACATTATTGATAAATCAACAAATGTTCAATCATGGAACACTCTTTTCCCAAATCTACAAATGGTCCTGACTAGTTGTTTGATATTGACTCATTTACAAAATCTTTTGATCAATTTCACTTGTCTGATGTAGGAAATCTACATTCAGCTGAACCTTCTTCAGGTGTAGAAAGAAGAGATGACTTTCCATTGATTCCTCCTACATATACTGAGCAAATGAATGAAGATGTTCCTTTGCAAGCTAATCCTATCAGACAACCATCCCAAAATCAAAGTGTTTCAACAGAAGTTGGTCCCAGCTTGCTACCATCACATTCAGAAGATCTATCAACTGAGATCAGAAATCAAAAGCAAGCAACTCCTCCAGCTGAAACAGAAAGAACATCAAATGATGGAAGTAATCAAAGTGCTGCTGATGCTGAAGCAGACACTGGAATAGAGTCTAATTATCTTCATAACTCCCCAACAGTACAAGATGAAGGTGCCACTCACCATAATGATCTAAATGTATCTAATTTTGATATAACCATTGCTGGTGACTCAATTCCAACCACCAGAATACACAAGAATCATCCAGTAGAAAGCATTATTGATGAACTTATTGAAAGGGTGACAAGAAGCAAGTCAAGTATTGCAAACATCTGTTTGTTCTCATGCTTTCTTTGTTAAACAGTACCTAAAAACATCAAAGAGGCTCTTCAAGAAAATAACTGGATTGAAGCAATGCATGAAGAATTACTACAGTTCAAGAAGCAAGAAGTATGGCAACTAGTAGATCTTCCCGAAGGACAATACCCTATTGGCACCAGATGGCTGTACAGAAACAAAACTAACGATAGAGGATTGTCATCAGAAATAAAGCAAGACTAGTGGCACATGGTTACACACAAGAAGAAGGAATTGATTATGACAAAGTGTTTGCACATGTTGCCAGATTAGAAGAAATAAGAATATTTCTTGCATATTCAACATCCATGAAGTTTACTTTTTATCAAATGGATGTGAAGTGTGCTTTCTTATATGAAAAGATTGCTGAATAAGTCTATGTGAGTCAACCACCTGCCTTTGAAGATCTTGATTTCCCTCACAAGGTGTACAAGCTTGACAAAGCATTGTATGGACTTCATCAACCTCCAAGAAAATGGTATGAGATTATATCTCTTTCTTGAACATGGATATGAAAGAGGAAAGATTGATCAGACTCTCTTCAGAAAGAGAAGAGGAAGAGACATGTTGCTTGTCCAGATTTATGTGGATGATATAATATTGGCTCAACAAACAAGCAACTCTATAAAGACATTGAAGACCTTATACATTCAAAATTTCAAATGAGTGCAATAGGAGAACTCACATTCTTTTTAGGGGTGCAAGTCCAACATACAGTAGATGGAATCTTATAAATCAATCAAAATATGTGGAAACAATGTTGAAGAAATTACACTTTGCTGACTGTTAGTCTATCAGAACTCCTATGGATACTAAAGTGAAGATTAGACCTGATCCAGAAGGCAAATCAGTGGATCAGACTCACTATCGATCTATGATCGGTTCATTTATGTATCTAACAGCTAGTAGGCCTGACATTATGTTTGGTGTTTGTGTGTGTTCCAGATATCAAGCTAATCCTAAGGAATCTCATGTAAATGTTGTCAAGCGGATATTAAGATATCTTAAGGGCAAATTAGCTCTTGGTTTATGGTGTCCAAAGGAAGGAGACTTCAATCTCTATGCCTTCACTGACAGTGATTATGGAGGATGTAGCTTCAATAGGAAGTACACTTCTGGGGGTTGTCAATTTCTTGGTCCTAGACTAGTCTCCCGGCAGTGCAAGAAGCAGACAAACGTATCTATTTCAATGGCAGAAGCTGAGTATATTCCAACATCAGCTTGTTGTTCTCAAGTTCTTTGGATTCAAAACTAGATGCTTGATTATGGTTTTAACTTCTTGCATACACAAATTCACATTGACAACACTACAACCTTTTTCATTACAAATAATCCAGTTTAGCACTCAAAAACAAAACACATTGAAATTAGATATCACTTTTTGAGAGATTGTGCTGAAAAAGGGTTAATCAAATGGATTCAAGTTCTCACCATAAATAATTTGGCTAATTTATTCACCAAGGAATTTAAACCTAGTAGGTTTGAATTCCTAGTTCAATCAATTGGCATGATTAACCTTGAGTAAAACCAATCAAAACATCAAAAACAGTTTAAAAACATTAGAAAATCACAAAAATAAGTCAATTTAAATGAAGAAAAAGAATTTCAGGGAAATGATATAATTACAATCGTTATATCATTTACTGTGCTTAATTTAAAATTTGAAACACTGTTATGACTTACCAAATATGTTGGTAGGCTCAAATTGGAAGAGAAGATGCACGTTGTGATGAATTAAAGTCTTATTCAATGGTGAAACTCTCATCTCAGAGTACTGGTATGTATTAGCTTATCTAAGTGTATGTATATGTAGTAACCTAAACACACCAAGGAATGATACTTTATGAATCTCTTTCAGTTACATCAAGATTCATTTTTGTTTTGTTGAGCAAAGACCTGATGAAACAAGCACATAGTGCAAATGTACTGGTCCAAAAGATTCCCAATGAGGAACACATCCAAATTGGATGAATCTACAAAACAATACATTCTATTTGAATGAACAAAAGAATCCAATCATGGATCACCTTTCAAAGTAAAGTGAAAAGAATCCCAATGTTGATCATCATGAAAATGTTCAAAGTAAAAGAATCCCAATGAGGATCAATGAAAATAAGATCTTATAACATAAGTAACCTGGTCAAGAAAGTTGTGAAAATGTTCTAACATGCATTACATAAGGATGGTTGGTCGTTCCATGCGTTTGTGTGTGAGGCACACGTTGAATAATCAAATCAACCAAAACATGATAATATCACATGCATTAAAATATCAACCTAATATGAGTTTAAGAGGACAAACATACCTTCAATCAACTTGTTCATAAACTTGTTCATAAACATGCATAAAGGATGCACATGTGTAATGTAACATTGATATGATCCCAACAATAGGTATACTTCTCTTCATTATTAATAATAAAACAAAAAAATTAATTTATATTCAAAAGTTTGTAAATCTTTAAAGTTTCTATCCAAATATGGATATAAACTTTAGGGGAAGTAATTTAAAATTTGACCGGTTTGTATAGATATTTACTATCTTATATTACTTTCTTTAACTTCAAAACAAATCAAAAAGATAATGTCTATGTTGGTGCAGAAGTTATACCATAGTATCTCAGCTTATGCAGATTCTTGGAAGCATGAGAAGTCGAAGATCAGTCAAACAATAGGAAACTTGTATCACTTCTGACATACAAGTCAATCCAAGCAAGAATTAATAACCCTAACAATAGTCAACAACTTCATAAGACAATGCAATCAAAGACAGTTCTTCATAACAAGAAAAAACAAAAATAAACATTAAGTTTTGATTAACTTCAAAAGTCAATGCGGGTAAGTGCATTGGTTAATGCAGGTGAAGGTAACCCATGCATATAACCAATGCGGGTAACTGTTATGTCAAAGTGAAAATACTAATGTGGACAAAGAGTTTACTCTACCGCATTGGTGTCTAACAAGTATACATGAAAAGTTTGAAGTGTTAAAAACCTATGCAGAACAAAAGTGTTCTACGGCATTTGTCAATGCGGATGATATTTTCATGCCCACATTTCTTTTACTCATCTACACTTGTGGATATGTGTAACATCAACACTTTACATGTACTTTCAAAAATGAATAAACAAGTGCGTAATCTCTTTTGTCACCATGAATGATGATCAAGAAATACGGACAAAATAACTGTTCAACCGTATTTATTGAAGTAAATGTAGAAATTTTACTCTACCGTATTTGCTACAGTGAGCCAATGCTGATCAACTTTATCAACTGCATTTGCTACAGTGAGTAAATGCTGAACATCTTTGATCAACCGCATTTGCTATAGTGAGCAAATGCTGATTAACTTTGTTCTTCCATATTTGCAACAGTGCACAAATGCGGATAGCCAAAATCTTAAGAATTCCACTTCCGCATTTGCTACAGTACACAAATGCGCATGACAAAATTCTTAAGTTTTTCACTTCCGCATTTGTAACTGTACACAAATAGGGATGTCGAAAAGCTTTCTGCATTTGCTACAGTGTGAAATAAAATTTGACCGCATTTGTTTTGAAACTTGTAAAAACTTGTAAAAGCTATTATTTGACTATTTAAAGCAATTTCAAAAGGTCATTTAATACTTTTCAAATTTGAGAGACTCTAAAGTACGACGAGCAAAAAACACACTGTTCATCTTCATCAATCATCATCACCATTAACAAACTGAGCTCTTAGATTCATTTCATCTAATCTGTCCCAATCTTCGATTCTACACAACATTAATATCGAAAAAAGGTGAAATTTTTCAAATTTTGTAACCTAAAATGTCGGACATTTGGACTAATAATGAACTTAGAACCCTAAGTCAATAAAGAACACTCAAAATCAGATTTATCTAAGAAAAGATGATGATTTTCGACTTTAATGAGCATGCAAACTAAGAAGAACACCAATCAACAAGGAAACTTCAAAGTCATGTTCATCGTATGAACAGAGAATGATAAAATTGAAAATGTTGAACTCAAATCTTGAAATGATAGCTCATTAAAGGTTAACAACATCAAAAATCATCTCTTCAAACATGAAAAACAAAATAACAGTGATTATTCTTGATAACATCAAGATTTGAAGTGATTCCGATAGAACAGTACCTTCAAACATTAAACTTTGACCATCAAAAGTCAAATTGATGAAACTTTCATAATGTATAACTTATATGCTGATAAATATTTTCATCAATCTAACTCATATGCCTTTAATGCATGGTACATGGCTAATCTTACCTGGAGCAAGCTCCATAATGTTAGTGGTTATCTTGACCCTGATGTACTTGAGGCAGAATGTCTTAGAGATATGATCAGATTCATTTCTACTACAAGAGTAGCTCATGCTATCATAGTTAGACCTGTTATTTATGAGAGATTCATAAAGTCTTTCTGGAGTACTATTGTAGTGACAGATTTAGATGGTGAGAAGACTCTATCAGGAAGAATTAATGATGGCCATTCTCTAACCATCACTAAACAAACTTTGAGATAGTCTCTATAGTTTGTTGATGATGCAAACACACCACTTGAGCTTGAAGATGATGAAATCACTACCTTCTTTGCCAACATTGGTTATGAAATAGGATATGAAGGCAAACAGATAGTGAAGGGACTGGTGACTTACAATGGAGGTTCCTGATTCACCTCTATCAACATTGTTTGTCAAAGAGGAAGACAGGATGGAATGATATTCCTGTGATCACATCATGAGCTATATGTGCTTTTTGCACCAATAGGCCATTTAACATGTCTGCCTATGTGTTCAATGGTCTAGTCTTTAACATTCAGGAAGGAAGAAGACACATGTTCCTAATGTACCCAAGGTTCATACAATGTCTCATTAGCAAAGCATTCCCTGACATTATACCTCAAGTTCCTATTTTGGATATCCCTCACTATGATGCCAAGTCCTACAAGTACATCAAAAAGAGAGATCCAAGGAACTTGTATAGTGGATCCCATTCTCCTCTGTTACTCTAGATGCTTCAACATATTAATCTTGAAGAACAAGTTGAAGAACATGAGGCTCCCGCTGATGAGCCAATTCAAGAAGAAGAACCAGCTGCTCATGATCAGCAAACTGCTGATGAGCATGTTGGAGAAAGAGATGAAGGTTAAAGGTCAGTGTCATCCCAAGTGGATGTAGGGGGTAATCTTCATACTGGACCTCATGTTCATGATGTTGATATGGCATCACCATTTGTACCTTCACCAATTCCATCTCCCCAAAGAGCACCATTACTATCACCTCACAGATCACCACTCCCATCACCTCAAGCACAACCTATCACTTCTCCACATATCTCCAATCCATCATTCACCCATATTACCTGCTCAAACATCTCCCATTATTACCGAGCCTGTTGAGTTTGGTGATTCTACCAGCTCTTTAGAGAAATCCAAATCATCATTTGATGAGGAGGATCATCCAAACCAGTTGCCTATAAAGAGAGTCATTTCTGAGGTTGCTCCTTCAGAAAGTTATGCAGAATCTGGAGTCAACAAACTTGATGAGAGGAGGAGTTAATTTCAGAACTAATGCAAAAGGTAGCCAAGATGGAAAGACTACTGAACAGAAGATCTAGTGTTATTCAAGACAGACTTCTGGAGCTGGATAAGAAGGAGAGTGAGTTGAAATAGATAAAAGAGAAATATGAGGCAGAAAAGAAAGAAAATGATAAAGAGATTGAAAAGTTAAAGGCTGCTCTTCAACAATCTAGGGATGAAATAAGTGGTCATGTGGACACTTTAGCTATTCAAACAATTGTTATGGAAGAACAAGAAGGATTGATTGAAAAACAAGATGACATCATTATTGACTTGCACAACCAGATTGAACGCCTAAACAAGAGAGTATCTGAACTGGAACTGCTTGTTGAAATCAAAAGAGAAGTTGAAGCTGAATTGAAAAAGGATGATGAGAAAAGAAATGGTGTTAGTGAAAAAGAAGCTAGTTCTAAGAGCTTATCAGGAGAGAGTGGTGATGACTCTCCTTCTGCTAAATGGATGAGATTCTCTGAGACTGAGAAGGGAGATGAAACAAGCGAGACAAAGCATGATGAGTCTAGCTTGGAAATGGTAGTTTATTCAGAGAAAACATCTGATATGCACACTGAAGAGGCAGAATTTAGTGATATGATTAAAGCTCTAGATAGCTTCACAGTTGAAGAATTTATCATTAATAATCACTTTTGGGACTTCATAATTGAACAGAGGACTGTTGTTGACCCTATAGTTGTTATTCCTCAATCTCCAGATCCTCATGAGAAGGAATTGAGCATGCAACTAGTGTCTGCTGTATCACTAACTGAAGAACAAAAAGAGCTGATTAAAAGACTATATGAAGAGCAACAAGAGAAAGAAGAATCAGTTGCTGCCATTCATGAACTAGAACAATCAAAGGCTGAAAAATTGCCTCAAGAAGTTGAACAGCCTGAAACCTCCTTTGGTCCATCAGTACAAACATATACCAGTAGGAGGAAGTATTAATAGAGAAGGCTAAGGGAAAAGGCCAATAGTAGAAGAAGAACCAATTAAGAAAATTAAAAAGGATGATCCTAGAAGCCTTGCAGCTATTGCTAAATTTTTAGAAGAACATGAATAGGCTGAAGCTCAACTGAAAGAAAAGGCTGACTTTGTAGACCTTGAAGAACGAGAAATTAAGGGTGGCTATGTGGTTGATGAACCAATAGCAGTTGATAGCCCTATGTAGGAGGAAAAATCTATTAAAGACATGTTTGAAAAGGCATAAACTGATGATCTCATGGGGAAAGCCATGTTTCTAATCAATCATGGATATGACCCAGATGAAGTGTTTGGCATGACTTATGAGGGAATAAAGGCAGAAGAAGAAAAACTAAACAAGCTGTTGGACCCCACCTATGAGACTGAGTATGAGAAGACTCTTTCTCCCAAAGCTTTAACGCCCAAATTATCCTCCATGAAAAAGCAGACATCTACTCCTCACTCATTATATCATGATCCCTATAACATGTCTTATAGGGAAATGAAGGATAATCTCTCTATTCAAGGCTTCACAAAGAGAAAGCTTGGAAACATGAAGACCAGTTAAGGGCTGCCATCCTTAGGTTGAATAATGAGATAAAAGAAAGGCTAAATAAATTGGAAGAAGAGATTACCAGCAAGAAGCCTAGAACCAGAATATCAGCTCAATATATGCAGCTCACCCATAGAGATCATGACTCTTTGGTATCTGTTTTACACAGATTCCTGAGTGGTTTATAGAGCCTTCATAATTGAAACTTCAAGAAGGTCTGAACACTGCAGTAATAATTAAAGGTGTGTCTACTCCCAAGGACAAGACTGATCAGAAGATTATTGTTTGGAAGTACGACAATGACCGGAACATATTTATGGTCAAAAGGATCTTAGGGTTGGTGCAATTCTTTATAAAGTACTCTACTCTTGTAAATACCCTGGAGATTCATGACTTGAAGGAACTAGCCAACTTGGTACTGATAAATCATAAGGCTATGTTCAGGGGATATGAGTTTGAAGAGATACTCAGAATGTTCAAAGGAACTGACAACTTCAAATCTCCAAAGGCTATCTGTATGAGGAAAGATAGATCCTTCATCAACCCACTTGAAAAGAAAAGGACTAAACAAGTAGAAAAAGTTATGTTTCCAAAGTTAAAAGTGAAACCAACTGACTCTTTAAAGAGAAAGATGGTGTCTGGCACTCATTCCTCCACTCCATTTTCTAATAATTATTATGATGAAAAGACTTATGAGCTAGTAACTGAGAGAAAATACGGAGGAAAGGAAGGTGCGGAGACTAGACTGTTTAGTGGATATGAGGTGAGACTACTTGATGAATCATACATCTACTACATTTACACCAGACAGTTCAAATAAAAAACAAGTTGGGTGAAGAAGACATGCACTTGTTCTTAAAGTGCATTAAAATACTAAAAATGGCATAGATCAAATCATTGCCAAAAGAGAAAAAAGAAAGAAGAAAAAGACTCCTCTACAACTAGGAAACATTATGAAGCTAGATGTTGATGTGGATGAAGCTTTGCTGATACATAGGGATGTGTTGTCTACTTTATCCGTATGGGAACCGGTTTCTCTTAAGAAACTACCCTTAGAATCCATCTACACTATGAGTCAGATGAAGATTCACATGCTGAACAGAGAGAAGATGTCAGATGCAAATGACTTTGTCTATATGATAAAGGCTATTTGGATCCATCTCAAGCAGAACCTCAAAGGCCTCCATAAGACCCAGTAGAATTCTCACAACCTCAACCACCACCAAACCATTGAAGAACATAGGCTGTATAATCCTTAGGGGGAGTATTGCTGGTCCCTGAAAGGATCATATATGCCAATTCAATTAGTGAGTTGATGGTTGTTCTGCTAGAAACCCCACAAGTCCAAGAACCAATGCAGATGAAGAATCTGCTAAGAAAAATAAGTGTTGGCTAACCGTATTTGTACATGTGGAAGACATAGAACAAATGCTAACAAGTGTTTGTTCTTCTGCATTACACAAACGTAGATAGCCTAAAAGATATGCGGACAAGTTTTGCTCATCCATATTTGCAAATGCGGAAAGCCGGACAATAAATATGCACAAGTATTTGTTCATCCGCATTACTCAATATGGATGACCAACTACTAATGTGGATGAAAAAAGAAGAAATGCTGATGAAGACTTAGACTAGTTCTGATGTATAGGTCAGGGGTAGTTTAGTCATTTTCTAAAAAGGCATCTTGTCAGCCTTTAAATAGAATACAAAACCTCATACTTGAGGTGAATTTTGATAGAAAATTAAAATATTTTGTGTCTTACATTCTCAAGGTGTATTACTACTGTTTAATGCTTAAACCCTATCATTTATTGTAATCAATCACCTTCATCAATACAAATAAACATTTATGAGTATTTCTTGCATTGAATGTTTCTTTATTGTTTGATTCCGCCATACAATCATTAACTTGATCATCATATTCAACCCTAGTGAGAATCTTAATCTGACTACCCAGTCACTAGTTCTTAGTCATGTTGTTTGGGCTGACCAACGCTCCGGCAGTGTTCATGGATCTTATGAACCAGGTATGCAAACCCTATATGGACAAGTTTGTAATCGTGTTTATAGATGATATTCTCATCTATTCTAGATCGAATGAAGACCATGAACAATACCTTCAAGCGATACTCAAATTATTAATGGAAGTGAAACTTTACGCCAAGTTTTCGAAGTGTCAATTTTGGTTGCGTGATGAAGTTTTAGGACACGTGGTTAATGAAAAGGGAATCCATGTTGATCCTAGAAAGATCGAAGCAATTAAAAGTGGGACGCTCTACCAATCTGTCACACCTTCAAAATCCACGTGCAGAGTTTTACCACGAGGCGTGTGAACAAACCAGGATCATAGTCAATAGTTACTCAGAACGACTCTATATGCCAACACTAGGATAAAAATCAACCAAAGTTCAAACTTTAAAACATACGGAAGCATTTTGTAAGTAAAGAAACTCAAAGTACATAAATGCATAATAAGAAAAAACACGCGCCAACACAAATGTTTAAACATTAATAAATAAACACCAACAAAAATGTCTCTAAAAATAGAGTCTTAGTATGCATGACGAATCCATGCAGTGCTCCTAAAGGCAAGTGAAGTTAATGACCTGAGAATAGCATACTAAAATGTCAACACAATGGTTGGTGAGTTCAAGGGTTAATATTCAAATATAAGCAATTCAACAGTTGAGATATATAAGTAGTGTATTGTAACAAATAGCTAGTCTAAAAACAACAAATATTAATTCATAGTGATTTCGCAATTGAAGTTGACTGTTATAAGTTGTTGCCTCCTGTGACGACTTACCAGGTCGTGACAATGTTCATTAGGACAAATTGCACCCGGTTGACCTCGAGTCACACAGGTGGGGCTCGTCAGACCTAGTAGTACTACCCAAGTTTCCCCGCTATTCAATATTAACAATTCAAAAGTGTGAGAACTTTTCCATGATAAACAGCACTACATTAATATTATACACAACTTAAATATATAAAGCGTTTGTAAATTACCAGTATGCTATCTCCCCCAAAAGAGGTTAGGTAAAGAGTGGGGCATGAACTCACCTGATATGCGTAACAACTACTTAGGGTTTACTTGGAAGAAAGAGTGGACAGACAACCTTCAGAGGTTACCTAGATCATGTAAGTACATAAGTACGTGTAAACAGAGAACATGTGGAACCCTAAGCACACTACAACCAAAGAATCAAGGTTTTAGAACATAGATACGTTTGACACAGTTGAACCGTTTGACCCGTTGGGGACATCACGAGTTAATAATTCAATAAGCAAACGTGAACATGTCACATACATGATTAACATTCAAAAGGATCACATGAGGTGCTACATTACCCAAAGCATTACTTAGATCATCATACCACTAAATATCATACAAGTCATGCGAATCTAAAACATTAACATGCCCACCAGTTACAACAAAACTAACACGTCACACAAAGATCAAATCACGCACAACATGCCATGTGAAGCCACTCACGACTTCACATCCTAAACCCTGCCAATCCTACTAAGTAGGGGCCTCAGATTCGCACACGTGCATAAAGATCACAATCATATTCATTAACTATGTTCATTGCATTCAACATACACCACAATAATCAACTTCCAGTCCCAAACATGATGTCTTAATTACAAATCAACCATCAACATCATACATGATCATAAAAGTCCATACATCACATATGATCATCCAAGCATTCCATACATCTAAATTAATATATTCTATCACATTAGAAATCATCCATGAACATACTAACATGCTCTTAATATCCCAAACATGCTCAAACTATCATCTTTCAAACTTTGTGCAAATAAAGTTTCCCTTTTGGGAAGGCACATCCCAAAATCTATCAAACACCCAATGGAATCATGAATTCATTAATAATACACCAATTCAAATTCATATCCACATCTAAGCATGATCAATAACATCCAAACATCATAATTCACTAACCTTTATGATCAAAAGTTTCTACTTTTGGAAATCTATGAACTACAACATTCATTCCTAGTTTTCTAGCATCCATATCATTAATCTATCATACATACATCATCATAAACCCTTGAACAACACGTCAAAAACGTAACTTTCTTGCATAATCAACATCATTCAACATTCATTCAACCTAACCAACATCATATTAACATCTAACAATAATCAATTGCATATAATCATCATCAATTTCGGATTAGGGTTCATCTTGAATCAAAATCTATGAACAACATGACAAACATACCTTTAAACGTGTAGAATCAAGATTTGGACTTGTAAAACAACTTGTAACACTTGGGATCGACCAAAATCAAATTGTTCTTGATGTTTCTTGATTAAAACTGCAAGAATGAGGGTGGGGTGAGGGGTTTCGGCTGCAAATGGGGTTTGGGGGGTTTAGGGTTGGGTAATTTTGGTAACATTTGGTTAAAATATATTTACACAATAACCCCTTTGATTGTTTTATATAAACTATCATTCTAACACTTTTTAAATAATCTAAACTATAATTTATAAATATTATTAACCAACAATAATAATCCTAAACATTTACCACAAGTCACATAACACATAGATTATATATATGACACGTTGTCATGTTATCGCATAAAATTTATAAAACCATCATTTAAAATTCTATAAAATCATGAACCATATAATCACAACTAATAATCAAAATTATTAATTAGATTATTATTGTTTATCATAGATTATTAATATTAAGTCACCAACGTTCAACGACAACTAGTATGTGCTCACAACACGTGTATGGAAGACTTAACAGAAGTAACGGAGTTTGGTGACGGAAAATTACCGAATGTCACAAAGACGCCTTTAGAGATACGACAGTTTTAAGGATTGGCTGGTTTTTATTGATGATTCATTGCAAACTTCTCTAAGATCGCTCAGCCATTGACGATGTTAACAAAAAAGGATAAGAAGTTCAATGTGGGACATAAACAAGAGAAGGCATTTTAGACGTTGAAGATTATATTATGTAATGCACTGATATTAACCCTCCCTGATGGGTCAAATGATTTTGTGGTGTTCTGCGATGCATCACATCAAGGTCTAGGTTGTCTACTTATGCAAAAGGATAAGGTGATTGGTTATGCTTCACGTCAACCTAAGGTTCACGAAAATAATTATACGACACATGATCTGGAATTAGGCGCAGTGGTGTTTGCACTTAAGATATGGAGGCATTATCTATATGGGAATAAGTGTGTTATCTACACTGATCATGAAAGTGTTCAACACATTTTGGATGGAAAGGAACTGAATATATGCCAAAGACAATGGGTGGAACTTCTAAGTGATTACGATTGCAAGATTCGATATCATCCTTGAAAGGTGAACGCATTAGCTGATGCCTTGAGTAGGAAGGAGCATATTAAACCCCAACGTGCGCGAGCTTTGGGGATGACTATTCAATCGAATTTAAAAACGCAAATACTCTTGACGCAGAGCGAAGTGCAGAAGGAGGAGAATATCGTAAATGAGGAGTTCCAAGGGTTAGACAAACAAATGAACTGTAAGTAGGATGGTGTACTGTATTTTGTGGATCGCATATGGGTACCTAAGTGGGAACGTTCGAACCCTAGTTATGAATGAAGTGCACAAGTCCAAGTACTCTGTTCATCCTTGTGCAGACAAGATGTACCGAGATCTTATGGAGTTGTATTGGTGGCCAGGTATGAAAAAGGATATTGCAACGTATGTAAGTGAATGTTTGACATGTTCGAAAGTCAAAGCCGAACATGAGAAGCCGTCGGGTTTTTTGCAACAAGAAGAAATTCCTGAATGGAAGTGGGAGAATATAGCGATTGATTTCATCACTAGTTTCCTAGAACCAGTAGTGGCATGATTTGATTTATGTCATCGTGGATCGAATGACAAAACATGCTTATTTATTTCCTATTCGCGAGGATTACAAGATGGAAACGTTAGCGACACTATACGTGAATGAGATCCTAGCTAGGCATGGAATGCCTATGTCAATTATATCAGTTCGTGACAGTTGATTTACATCACGGTTTTCACAGACTCTATAGAAGGCAATGGGAACATGTTTGGACTTAAGTAATGACTATCATCCACAAACAGATGGTCAAAGTGAGCGAACGATACAAACTCTAGAAGACATGCTTAGGGCATGTATGATTGACTTTGGTGGGAGTTAGGATACTCACTTACTGGTGATCAAATTCTCTTATAACAATAGTTATCATACGAGCATTGGATGTGCTCCATTTGATACATTGTATGGAAAAGAGTGTAGATCATCAAAATCTCTTATCACAATCATATTCATTAACTATGTTCATTGCATTCAACATACACCACAATAATCAACTTCCAGTCCCAAACATGTTGTCTTAATTACAAATCAACCATCGACATCATACATGATCATCAAAGTCCATACATCACACATGATCATCCAAGCATTCCATACAACTAAATTAACATATTCTATCACATTACAAATCATCCATGAACATACTAACATGCTCCTAATATCCCAAACATGCTCAAACTATCATCTTTCAAACTTTGTGTAAATAAAGTTTACCTTTTGGAAAGGCACATCCCAAAATCTATCAAACACCTAATGGATTCATGAATTCAGTAATAATACACCAATTCAAGTTCATATCAACATCTAAGCATGATCAACAACATCCAAACATCATAATTCACTAACCTTTATGATCAAAACTTTCTACTTCTGGAAATCTATGAACTACGACATTCATTCCTAGTTTTCTAGCATCCATATCATCAATCTATCATACATACATCATCATAAACCCTTAAACAACATCAAATCATCATCAAATCATCATATCATGAAAATAAAGTTACCATTCATAGTAACCTATGAACAACACGTCAAAAACGTAACTTTCTTGCATAATCAACATCATTCAACATTCATTCAACCTAACTAACATCATATTAACATCTAACAAACATCAATTGCATATAATCATCTTCAATTTCAGATTAGGGTTCATCTTGAATCAAAATCTATGAACAACATGACAAACATACCTTAAACATGTAGAATCAAGATTTGGACTTGTAAAACAACTTGTAACACTTGGGATCGACCAAAATCGAATTGTTCTTGATGTTCTTGATCAAAATAGCAAAAATGAGGGTGGGGTGAGGGGTTTCGGCTGCAAATGGGTTTTGGGGGGTTTAGGGTTGGGTAATTTTGGTAACATTTGGGTAAAATATATTACACAATAACCCCCTTTGATTTATTTTATAAAAACTATCATTCTAACACTTTTTAAATAATCTAAACTATAATATATAAATATTATTAACCAAAAATAATAATCCTAAACATTTACCACAAGTCACATAACACAGATTATATATATAACACGTTGTCATGTTATCGCATAAAATTTATGAAACCATCATTTAAAATATTATAAAATCATGAACCACATAATCACAACTTATAATCAACATTATTAATTAGATTATTATTGTTTAACATTGATTATTAATATTAAGTCACCAACGTTCAACGACAACTAGTATGTGCTCACGACACGTGTATGCAAGATTTAACGGAACTAACGGAGTTTGGTAACGAAAAATTACCGGATGTCATATTATCCCATGTTGAAAGAATTTTCATCCTGAAAATTGCGTTACGTGGTGAGTGTTCCATCACTGGTCTACTGCATTGGCACATAGAAATCGAAATCGAGTGAGTTTTGGATGAGTTGTCACATCATCTCCATGTTGAAAGAAATTTCGTCCTGAAATTTAAATTTGCTGGCATCCTCTTTCTAAATAGTTGAGGGTACTTAAGCTTCATTTGATCTTCTCGTTCCCACTTGAATTCCGGACCACGTCGCGAATTCCAACGGATTTTGACTATGGGTGTCTTGCTTTGCTTAAGTGTTTTCACCTCACGGTCCATCACCTCGACTGGTTCTTCAATAAAGCGTAATTGATTATCTACGACACGTGAAATACATCGTGGATTCCACTTAGCGAATCAGGTAGGGCTAGTCGATAGGCCGCTGGACCTATTCTTTCCACTATTTCAAATGGTCCAAGGTACCTCGGGTTTAGCTTTCCTAGCTTGCCAAACCGAACTACACCTTTCCATGGTGAGACCTTCAATAAAACCTTGTCACCAACCTGAAACTCTAAAGGTTTCCGTCTCCTGTCAGCATAACTCTTCTGTCTATCTCGTGTTGTATCCATACGGTTTTGTATCTGCACAATCTTCTCGGTTGTCTCATGAATTAACTCGGGACCCATCAGTTGACTATCACCAATTTCCGCCCAGCAAACTGGTGATCTACATTTTCTCCCATACAACGTCTTGAAAGGTGTTGCCTATATGCTAGTATGATAGCTGTTGTTATAAGAAAACTCCACCAATGGCAGGTGATTTTTCCAGTTATTCCCGAAGTCAATCATACAAGCACGTAGCATATCTTCCAACATCTGTATGGTACGCTCACTCTAGCCATCTGTCTGTGGATGATAAGCCGTACTCATATCCAATCGTGTACCCAAATATTTCTGTAGTGATTGCTAGAAATGTGACGTGAAACGAGCGTCACGGTCAAAAATAATTGAGATTGGTACACCGTGTCTCCAAACGATCTCTTTAAGGTATAGTCGAGTTAATTTCTCCATCTTGTCAATTTCCTTAATTGCAAGGAAATGAGCAGACTTTGTCAATCGATCCACAATAACCATATCGTGTCACAACCAGTATTAGTCCGAGGTAACTTGGTAATAAAATCCATGGAGATTTGTTTCCATTTCCACATTGGTATCTTGGGTTATTGCAACAGTCCATATGGTTTTTTGTATTCCACCTTTACTTTCAAGCAGGTCAAACACTTGCTTACATACGTAGTTACATCCGCCTTCATGTTAGGCCACCAGTAGTGCGCCTTTAGGTCATGGTACATCTTGTTGGATCCAGGATGTATAGAATACTTAGATTTGTGTGCCTCGCTCATAACTAAATCCCTTATATTTCCATAGACAGGCACCCAAAGTCTATCCATGAAGTACCGAATTCCATCCTCCTTCACCACTAGTTGTTTATCCATTCCCCTTAACGACTCAGAACCAACATTTTCCGCTTTTAAGGCTTCTATCTGTGCCTCCTTAACTTGTTCAGGCAGTTGGGTACTAATAGTAAGCTGTAAAGCTCGCACCCGTCTGGGTTTAGCTGTTTCCTTCCGGCTTAAGGCATCAACAACCACGTTCGCTGTTATGATCAGTGATATACGTTTGATTGATTAGAGAGTATAGCAGCGGAAATCGAACAATGAATTAGCCAATTCACAAGAATGAAATGATATTCAATGAAGAACAAAGACGGTTATAGAGAGAGAATTCTGCAAATATATTTCATTCAAGATTCGCTTTCGTGGTAACAAAATGTCACACTTACAATTAGGTCGACACCTCTTATATAAGAGATGTGATGTCTGCTGATGTCACTTGATAGTGACATCTAACAGAATTACTACAACTGAAACACAACTACTGAAGATGTCAAAACAGCTGACATCTCCTTACAAAAATGCTAAGTGTTATCAGTTGTTATAACTACTGAAAAACATAAAACTACTGAAACTACAACGACTGAAGAACAAGCTCTTCAGTCATTTTACAAAACTACTGAAAGTAAATACATAAAACTACTGATATCACAACTACTGAAGAAGTACGCTTCAGCTGTTGTGACAAACTACTGAAACTTCAGTACTTGATCTTCAGACGTTTCATCAGCTGATGACTTCAGTAGATATCATCAGCAGATGTCTTCAGTCTTTGTCTTCAGACTTTGTACATCAGTTGTTGATCTTCAGCACTTCTAAACTCTTTAGCTGTTGTACTTCAGTACTTTGAACTTCAGCTTCAGCACTTGTGTTCTTGAGCTGTTGAACTTCAGTACTTTAGTCTTCAGCTGTTGAAGTCTTCAGCACTTGATCTTCAGCTGTTGGAGTTTTCAGTACTGCTGATGAAGCTTTCAGCAGTTGTTGTGATATCATGTGGGACTTAGAGGTTTTCTGATCTTGGCTCATTGGTTCTTTTGGTCCAACAAACTCCCCCTGAACCAATGCAGTCAAAACCTCTAATTTATTTATTTTCCCACTTATTGTTGGCAAAAAGGTTGGTCTTTTTCCTTCTTGATCAGTAGAGAAGATGACCCATATAAGCTCCGGCCTGGGAAGAAATCTCTGATATTTGTTTGGCAAGATATGAATGGGAACTCTATTTTGGGGAACTGGACACAGAGTTGTTATCCCATTCATGAGATCTACTTCCCGTGTATGAGCCTGTAGGATTCTCTGGTGTATGCTCTGAGAAACATGATTTGTTCTTCCATGGTTAGGTTCTCGGCTTCACCATCAACAATCCTTCTCGCCCATACAGCTCTGAGATGTACTTGGTCTGTTTGCCATTTTTGAGCTCAACTGTTGTAATTTGTCTGTATGCAAACTCATCAGGATGATTCCCTTCGAGTAACAGACTGAGCTCATTTTGTTTGAAGTTCTCAAGCCTCTTGTAGACTAACCCCTTTTTAATAATTCTGTTCTCTAGCATCTTCTGGGGTGGTTGTTTAGTCTCGTAGGCCTTCTTGAAATCTTCGACAATCTCCCAGGGTGATACTACAAGGGCCACTGTGATCTCTTCATCTACGATCCTCTTGACTTGACCCTTGTATCTCGAAGGAATGTCTTTCTTTACAATCCTGTGAGCCACCCTCGGATCAGGCCATACTCTCACCCTTTCCTTCTGATATTGAAATGTGTTGGCGAGAGTGTACAACCTCAGAGCTTCTTTCTTCATACTGATAATTGATGACGAAGCAGCATAAGTTTTGTCAATGCTTTTCAGCATTTCATCATCATGAAGCTTTTGCTGCTCCTCTTCTTCAATCTTTACTCTCACAGCATCCATCTGTGAGGTGGGAGTGATGGGCATAGGTTTGGCTTTCGCCAATATTAGGACTGCAGACAGAGGCAGCCTATCTTCTTCCACATCATCCTCTTCTTCTTCTTCTTCTAGCCTCAACACCCTTCTCTTCTTCTTCTTAGGTGCATCATCGGCTGTTGGTTTAGATGGTAAGGGAGTTGGTTTTGTGGGTTGAGGAAGTTTGGATTTGGGCTTTGAGATTGGTTTGGAGATTTGAGGGGTAGGCTGTTTTTGAGTGGGTGGAAGGGAAGGTTGTTCCAGCATTTTGGTTGTGAGTTTAGCCTTTGTAAGTCTTGCCATTTCAAACCTTTTTCTAGCCCCAGCCTCATCAAGGGCTTCAATGATAATCCCCTTATGGAATTGCTCAGACATACAGATTCTGGTGGCTATAGCCAGAATACTGTCTCTGGTCCACGCACGAATCTCCATCAAAGATCTTCCTAAGTATTTGGCAATGAAACGGATCATGATCTCCAATCTCTCCTTCTCCAGTACATCATACCCAGCCCATCAGGTTTGAATCTCCTCCACTTCCAACTTCCTGATCTCACTATCTAATGTGGCTGTATCAAAACCTTGCTTGAAGAGTTGCTCAATGATTGTATCCATGGATCGGCTGTGTGTGTCATCCGCATCTTTTACCAGCTCTTCCAAGGATTTTTCTTTAGCAGTAGGTTGATCATCAGCACTTTTCTTTCTTTTATAGGTGATCAGTTGTTGCTTTTCTTTTTCCAACTCCTGGAATTGTTCTTTTGCCTTCTCATCCTCTGTTCTTTTCCTCTTCTTTTCTTTCACTGCAGTACTCTCCCCCTTTTTGGATGCATTGGTGGTAGGGGTTTGTACCGCAGAAAGGGTCTTTTGCACAGCATTATCAATCAGTGGTTGTAGAGTTGAGGAAATCCTCTCATCAATGGCTTTAGTAACAATTTCATTGATAATGGGAGTGATGAGAGGTATGGATTGTTGGAATACAACAACCATCTGCTCTGGGGGGTTTTGTCCCGGAGAGATAGTGCCAAAAGCAGAAGCTGGAGGCTCATTGGAGTGAGAGGGGAAAGTGTTTGGGGAACCTTCAATTGAAGGTGCCATCTGTGGGTTGGTGGAGGCAGATGGTCTTTGGTCCTTAGAAGTTTTGGCAAGCAGCTCTTTGAGTCTGCTCACCTCCTCTTCCAGGATGGTGTTTTGGGCTAGAACGTCATAGAAAAAGCCCAGGTCATCATCAGCAGAAGCTGAATCACCTGACCTCCTGCTTGGAGCAGGATGTACATGCACTGGGTGTAGACTAGTTGTAGCATGTGCCCCTTTGTCTTGGAACTGGGGACTTCCAGCCTCAGGACTATGTCCATCATCAGCTGTTGCCTCTAGTGAGGTCTTAGCAATGTTACCAGCCTCATTCTGATCATGTGCTGATGCAGAAGAGGTGGCAGCCTCACTAGACATTCTAATCTCCCTATCTACACCAGGAGATAGAATTTGTAAACCCTGGTGCTGTGGGTTGTCAGAAACATGTTGATCCTCTTCCTCAATGTCTGTGGTTCTCCCCTTTGGTGGTGGTATTTGGGGAGGAGGAGAGGCATGCAACTGAGTCAGCACATTTGCAATAATTATTGTTGGACTTTGAGGGGCGGTTGCATGGGGTGAAGGGATAGAAGCAGTGTGCACCTGGGAGGAAGGTGCTCTTCAATGGCAATCTCCTCAAGTGAGGAAGATCCCAGATGTGTGGGTACCCCTTGTGTGGTTGCTGCAGGCTCCTGTTGAGAGGAATCCTGAGCGGCTATGGCTGGAAGAGTCCTGATATCCACTAGGGGGTTATAACCAGTGGTTATATCCTGTGTTTGTGTTGCAGGGGCATCCTCAGGGGACTCATTTCCCTGAGTAGCTGTTTTGGGTTTCTTTTTAGTGGGTTTGGTGGGGACTTTTGATTTGGAGGTGGTGGCTGTGGGTTCCAGCTGCGTGGGTTTGCGCAGCTTGGCAGCCATTTTGAGTGAGTGGTTAGAGTTGTGCCGGGAGTATACTTCAGGCAAAACAGCCATAGCAGGGACTCCCAGGCCAACATGTCCCTCAGCTTGAAGCTGGTTTGTAATTATGGCCATTATGAACCGCGGATATAATATCCAACGGTTAGCAGTTAGTTTTTGAGCCATATCCTTGAGCTCTGAAAATATTATTTCTGAAAAATTTAAAAGCTGTTGCTCAAGAATAGAATACATTACCTGCTGCCACTTTGTAGACATTTGATCCCAAGACGAAGTCTTAGGAGCCAAACAGACATTTACCATGTGAAAGATTAGACGTTCAGCGTCATGCAAATGTTTCTTCAGTATAGTGGAGGCACTGAGGTTGCCCTGATATCCATGGTGGGCAAAGGATAAATCAGTTGTGCCCTTTGGATATCCAGCAGGAGAAGTGGCATCATCCAGGTGTAGAGTTTGACGAAGTATTTCGGGAGTGATGACCACTTCGTGGTTGTTGACGACCGACCGGAGAGACGCTGTGTTGTTCTCCCCAGTGATGAGGGTGACGTTCATCCAAAAATGTTTGAGGGATTCGGCATGAAGGATTGGATTGAGAAGAAATGCCGTTTTGTAGGGTGATTGGACCATAAGATCAATAGCAGTATCGAACTTAGCCCAGAATGGCGATTTGGTGAGGTAAGCTACACAGTTGTGTCGCGGTTTGATTTGCATGGACGCCATTTAGATGAGAGAAGTTTTGGAGAGATGAACGTTAGGTTTGAAGAAGATGAGGCTCTGAAGGATTAGGTCAGGGATATTTACAGGGTACGGGTTAGAAAACGACTGAAGGATTTGGTGTTAGTCATCAGTAGTTTTAAACGACTGTTGACATGGTATTACCCTTTCAGACGTTGAAACAGCTGAAGTCGTGGTTTTAGGCATCACTAGTTAGAAAACTACTGAAGACCATGGTTTTGACTTCAGATGATGAAACAACTGAGAACTTGGTGTTGTCATCAGTAGTTGTGAAACTACTGAAGACAGTGGTTTTGTCATCAGTTGTTGTAAACAGCTGAAGACTTGGTGTTAGTCATCAGTAGTTATAAAACTACTGAAGACATGGTTTTGCTTCAGTTGTTTAGAATGAAACAGCAGTTGTAGAAACACTGAAGAGAAAGTTCTCTTCAGTAGTTTTCGTCAATTCATAGCCTTTCAGCTGTTTCATACTGTCCTCAACACTTACTCATCAGACTTTGCATCTGCTTTTCAGGTGTTTCACAGGACGTCAGTACTTATCTGTTTGTACTGATTTCAGTAGTTGTAACTACATCAGTAGTGGTAACTACATCAGTAGTTTGGAACAGATAAAGTACTTTAGTACTTGTGAGGCATTTGGCCGTCAGTAGTTATAAAAACTACTAAAGGGGAAAGGACTCATCAGTACTTATATGTGACATGATTACCAATGATCACCAGTAATTATTACTGAGATCATCAGTAGTTGTCACTTATTCTAGCTGCAGCATACCAAGCCTTAACACAAGGTTTGGAAAGTAGAACTATCCAAAGGCTTAGTAAAAATATCTGCAAGCTCATCAGCACTAGGCACAAACTTAGAATCAATCAGACCTTTTTCAAAACAATCCCGAATAAAATGATGTCTGATCTCTATATGTTTGGTCCTAGAGTGCTGGATTGGATTTTTGACATACACAGAGCTGAAGCACTATCCATTAATAATGGAGTCTTAGTCTCTGTAATGCCATAATCCAGAAGTTGGTTCTGAAGCCAGAGTACCTGAGAAGTACAACTTGCAGCAGCAATGTACTCGCCTCAGCAGTTGATGTAGCAACAGATGTTGTTTCTTACTCTGCCAAGAAATCAAACAGTTGCCTAGGAATTGACAACCACCAGAAGTTGACTTTCTAGTTAACTTGCACCCTGCATAGTCACTATCTGAAAATGCAACTAATTTGCAAGAGTGTCCAGTGGAATACCATAAACCCAGAGATTGTGTACCTTGCAAATATCTAAAGATTCTCTTGACTGCAATCAAATGAGACTCTTTAGGAGCAGCCTGAAATCTAGCACAAACACATGTAGCAAACATAATATCTGGTCTAGAAGCTGTTAAATACATCAAGGACCCAATCATACATCTGTAAAGTGTTTCATCAATAGCTTTACCTTTCTGATCAGCATCTAGTTGTGTGGTGTTGCACATGGGAGTAGAACAGGGCTTACAGTTTTGTAAATCAAACTTATTCAAAAGATCTTTGGTATATTTTGACTGATGAATAAAGGTTCCATCAGCCTTTTGTTTAATTTGCAAGCCTAGAAAGAACTGTAATTCTCCATTGCACTCATTTCAAACCTCTTTTTCATTAATGTTGTAAAATCATCACACAACTGGGGATCAGAGGATGCAAAAATGATATCATCAACATAAATCTGAACAAGTAGCTTATGCTGATCCACCTTCTTAATAAATAAAGTTTTATCAATGGAGCCTCTGGTGAAATTATTCTTAAGAAGAACAGTAGAAAGTGTCTCATACCAGGCTCTAGGAGCTTGTTTCAACCCATAAAGAGCCTTATCAAGTTTATACACCCATTCAGGATGTTTATTATCCTCAAAGCTGGTGGTTGACACACATAAACTTCTTCCTTTATTTTACCATATAAAAATGCACTTTTGACATCCATTTGAAAAACTTTAAGATTGTGGAATGCAGCATAGGCTAAAAACAATCTGATTGCCTCTAGTCTGGCTACAGGGGCAAAGGTTTCATCATAGTCAATACCTTCTTCTTGTGAAAACCCCTGTACAACCAGTCTAGCCTTGTTCTTAACAATAAGCCCATTTTCATCAGTTTTATTCCTAAACACCCATTTAGTGCCTATTGCACACTTACCTGGGGGAAGAGGAACCAGTTCCCACACTTGCTGTTTCTTGACCTGAAGTAGCTCAAGCTGCATAGCTTCAACCCATCCATTTTCTCTCAAAGCAACATGGTAGTTCTTTGGCTCTAGCTGACTGATGAAGAGAGCGTAGAAGCAGAAGTTAGACAATTGACTTCTTGTTGAAACACCAGCATTGATATCACCAATAATCTGAGACATTGGGTGATCCTTTAGTTCTTGATAAACAATGAGATCTGTGCAAGTGTTTGTAGAACCTTCAGCAGCACCAGATGTTGATGTAGACTCTTGAAACCAAGAATTAGATGGTAACTCAAAAGATGTAGAGGAAACAGAGATCTCATCAGCATTTGTTGTGGATGGAACTGCTGAAGCTACAGGAACATCAAATTTAGCAGACACAGGCAGTTGGTCACTAAACTTGAATATGTGAGTATTGATATTATCATCATCATCATCAATACCACCAGGTGGAAGACATGCTGCAGAAGATGATTTATCCACAGGATCTGTAACAGCTGGAGGTTGATAAGGAACATATTGCAGTATGTCCAAATCAAACAACTCCACAGGGTTTTGTGGAATCTTGTCCAAAGGAGATTCATTAAACTTCACATGCAAAGTCTCTTCAACTATCTTTGTTATGCAGTTGAAGACTCTGTATGCCTTGCTTGTACATGAATAACCAACAAAATACCCTGCATCCACCTTAGGATCAAATTTATGGAGTTGATCCTTTGTGTTGAGAATAAAACAGGGACACCCAAATGCTTTGAAAAATGAAATTAGAGGAGCCAAGTGATGGAGAACTTCATATGGAGTCTTCATCAACCTCTGATTTACTAAGACTCTATTCTGCACATAGCAAGCTGTGTTAACAGCTTTAGCCCAAAAGGTCAGTGGCAAACCAGAGTCAGCCAGCATGGACCTTGCAGCTTCAATTAGGGTCCTATTCTTTCTCTCCACTACTCCATTTTGTTCTGGAGTCCTTGGGATGCTAAACTACCTCTTGATTCCCTTTGAAAGATAGAAGTCATCAAGTGTATGGTTTCTGAATTCAGTTCCATTGTCACTCCTAATACACTTGACTGGAAGGGAATACTGCTTCTCAATATACAACACAAAGTGAATAATCTTCTGAGCAACCTCATCCTTTGAATGTAGAAAGAAAGTCCATACAAATCTGGAGTAATCATCCACAATTACCAGACAGTATTTCTTCTTTGCCATGCTCAGTACTCTCACAGGACCAAATAGATCCATATGCAGTAATTGCAAGCAGGCAGTGGACTTAGGCTCTTCAATAGGAGGGAATGAGACTTTGTGTTGTTTTCCTGTTAAACAAGCAGTGCAGGTTTCATCATAGTGGAAGTCCTTTATTGGTAAGCCTCTGACTAAACTATTGTGGATAAGCTGATTTATGTTTTTGAAATTAACATGACCCAGCCTTTTGTGCCACAGTTTAGATTCTTGAGAAGAGGCTTTGGAAAATAGGCAAGGATTGCCTCTGAGATCTATTTTCTTGGAAAGATCTAAGGCATACACTCTTCCTGTCCTGTTGGCTCTCAGGAGAGTGTGATCATCCAACACCTTATCAACCAAATGCAGAACTTTGGATGACAGAATCCTACAGTTCTGAATGGTGAAAAGAGCAACATGGCCTTTATCACACATTTGACTGACACTCAAGAGATTGTACTTGAGATTTTCCACATGATTAACATCATCAAACTTGATTTCTCCATTGGAGACAAAGCCATTTCCAATGATGTAACCCTAGCATCATTGCCAAAAGAAACAAACCCCTTCTTTCCTTGAGAGTAGTCATGAAGAAGAGAGCTGTTCCCAGTCATGTGCATAGATCCCCCACTGTCTACATACCAGATGCTACTTTGGCATGTTGGAGAACCCTGCAATAACAAACAATTAGTTAGTTTTGGAGACCCAAACCCTTTTGGTTTTGGGACTGGTCTCATCAACAGATGGTAAACTAACAGGTTTATTAGAAACAACAGCCTGAGAGGAAGAAGATGGTGAAGAAGAGGAATCCTTTGGCTTGGACCTCCTTTTCTGTGGTTTCAACATAGGAGCATCTAATTGGTTAACTCTACCCAATAGATGTTGAACCATCATAACCAGCTATGTCTGATTTTGTGATACAGCTTTTAGCTCATCAGACACATTGCCAGTGGAGTTTGATAAGTTCCTATGTTGCACCTTCTTCTTCTGAGCACTCTCAGCTATCACCTGTTTAACCCCTTCCTTTTTGGATTTCTTTGAGGACTTAAGGGTCACAAGATTTGATGTTGCTGATACAAATGTGGTCTCAAACTTAGTTTTCATTTTTACCATTTTCTCTTTAATTTCTTCTTTATGTTTGAGTTTGGAACCTCTTTTGTACCAGCAATCATCTGTAAGATGATTGAACAAACCACATACTTCACATGGTTTCTTCTTCATCTTAGGTTGATCATCAACTAAAGAGGGTGAAGCAACTGAAGACTTGCTCTTCAGTGCTTTGGAAGCATTGTTTGCTTTCTTGACTTCCTCTTTAGTAGTCTTCAAACTCTTTCTACTGACAGTTTTCTTCTTTTCAGTACTGACAGTAGTTGGAGTTTGAACTTCAGGTGTTAAATCCTGCTCTCTAGTCCTTCAGGACTTTCAGAATTAACTCCTGAGTTGATCAACTCATGGATCATGTGAGTGTCAGCAGTGGAACCATCAACATCAGCTGATAGGTTCTGAGAGGGCTTGATGCTGACTTCTACTTCTGATTGTGTTGTATCAGAAAGTAGATCACATGATGAGATGGATTGGTTATTACTCTCACCATCAGATTCTACCTCTGCTCTGGAGTAAAATCTGTAGGTGGAGCAGTGTGATTGTAACCAATGCCAAACTTCACATTGGAAGCAGATTGCTTACTAAGAAGCATTTCAAAACCTTTGCATGATTGTACCCATCTATCACACTCTACCTGGGTAACTACAAGGGTTTCTTTGAGATCTTTATACTTCTCTAGAAGTATCTCTTCCCTAGCCTTATCATCAGTTATTTGGCATTTAAGTTTATAAATCTCATCATTCTTATCATTAAGCATAGACTCAAATTCAGCTTTGTTTTTGGAAATTATTTGTTCTAGCTCAATGTTCTTGTTGATCAAAGCTACATTTGCTTCTCTAATAGATGCAAATGCTGCTATGCATGTTTCAGAACATAATTTGGCTTTTGCCTCAGAGGATACCTGTGATTCTTTTGGTGTAGAGGCATTAGTGGATGAAGTATCAGCAGAATCCAAAGCCATAAGAGCTAGATTTCCAAAGGGACTTTCACCACCATGTTGACCAGCACCTGAGAACAGTTGTTCATGACCAGACAAGTCATCTGGTAAACTGCTCCAATCAACAACTCCAGGGGTGAAGAAGCTGTGTTGTTGAGGTTGAGTTTGTTGATGAGATTGGGAAGGTTGTGGTTCAGGCAATGCTTGTGGTTGTTGTGCAATAGGAGCTTGAACAGGATTTGGTTGAGGCATATAATAGTAGGGATAAGGATATGACATTTGACCTTGGGGAACAAAGTATGCAGGAGATCTAGGATGTGAATGATGACCAGAACCAGCAGGATGTCGCCCTCTGTTGTGGGACTAGTACTAGGAAAAGTCACAAAGGGTGCAGAAGAGTTAGATCCAGTTGATCTACACTCTCTTGAAAAGTGTCCTAGCCTTTGGCATTTGTGACACCTCCACTTACTCTTGTTAAAACCAACTTTGGTTTTGCCAGAGAGTCCAGGAAATTTCCTGCCAGTTCTCTTATAGAACTTCTGAGATCTGATATTAATCAGTGCCATTTGGCTCAGAATATCCATCTCTTCTAGATCATCATCAGCTATTCCTTTGAGATGATCCATAATGAAGCATAGATTGTCACTATTACTGCCAGAATGACTCTCAATACCAACAAATGCATGATCAGAACTATTTGAAGAGAAATCTATATGCTCATCATAATTGCTTTCAGATGCAGCATATTCTGACTCATGACCAACCAAGGCAGTATTCCTGGTACAAAGTCATCAGTGAGCTTTCCTGATGAGGACAGTTTCCTCTTCTGCTCTATCTCTCTTTCAAATGTAAACAGTTTCCCACGAAGTTGGGTGAGAGATAGGCCATCCAGATTTGCACTGGAGCGTAGGACAATAGTGTATGTGTCCCATCTCTCAGGCAGTGATCTGAGGAACCTGTTATTCATCTGGCTATTGGTGTATTCCTGTTTCACCATTTTCAGCTCAGAGATCAGGCAGGAAAAACGCTCAAACTGTTGAGTCAGTGTCTCACCCTTTCTATGAGAGAATGTCTCATATTGTTGGGCAAGGATTTCTCTATTGTTTGCTAAGACCTGATATGTGCCACCGAATTGTTCCTTCAGGGCATTCCAGAGATCATGAGCAGTTTCATGATGCATAAGCCCTGAATAGATTTCATTAGGCAGTGCCATGGCCAGAATTCCATGGGCTTTAGCATCAATCTCAAATAGTTTCCGATCTTCATCAGAGTATTGTTCCTTCTTCTTCGGAATCATTTGATTGGTTTCCGGATTGTTCACCATAGGTTTATGTGGTCCATGTACCACAGATGTCCAAGAACCTGAACTGTTAACAGACAGGTGATGAAGCATTCTTCGTTGCCATATGTTATACTCGGTCCTAACCAGCATCGGAGGCTTGGTTGAGGAACCGGTATTGTGAGGATCATTAGAAGGAGTAGTCATCTTAGATTCAATCAAATTCGTTTAAGCTAAAACAGATTTAGAATAAAACACAACAACCAATTGAACCAAAAGAGATCTCAAAATAAGAACGAAAGCGACAGAAATTCAATAATCTATAACCAGTTCTTGCGAATACACTAATTCAATCAAACACAGATATCAATTAGCAGTTTCAATGATCAATTGTTAGATCCATCAATGATTAACCAGCTCTGATACCACTTGTGAGGATCAGTGATCTACGTTTGATTGATTAGAGAGTATAGCAGCGGAAATCGAACAATGAATTAGCCAATTCACAAGAACGAAACGATATTCAATGAAGAACAAAGACGGTTATAGAGAGAGAATTCTGCAAATATATTTCATTCAATATTCGCTTTTGTGGTAACAAAATGTCACACTTACAATTAGGTCGACACCTCTTATATAAGAGATGTGACGTCTGCTGATGTTACTTGATAGTGACATCTAACAGAATTATTACAACTGAAACACAACTACTGAAGATGTCAAAACAGCTGACATCTCCTGACAAAAATGCTAAGTGTTATCAGTTGTTATAACTACTGAAAAACATAAAACTACTGAAACTACAACAACTGAAGAACAAGAGTTCTTCAGTCATTTTACAAAACTACTGAAAGTAAAAACATAAAACTACTGATATCACAACTACTGAAGAAGTACTCTTCAGCTGTTGTGACAAACTACTGAAACTTCAGTACTTGATCTTCAGACTTGAACTTCAGACGTTTCATCAGCTGATGACTTCAGTAGATATCATCAGCTGATGTCTTCAGTCTTTGTCTTCAGACTTTGTACATCAGTTGTTGATCTTCAGCACTTGTAAACTCTTCAGCTATTGTACTCCAGTACTTTGAACTTCAGCTTCAGCACTTGTGTTCTTCAGCTGTTGAACTTTAGTACTTTAGTCTTCAGCTGTTGAAGTCTTCAGCACTTGATCTTCAGTGTGGAGTTTTCAGTACTTGTCAAATGCTGATGAAGCTTTCAGCAGTTGTTGTGATATCATGTGGGACTTAGAGGTTTTCTGATCTTGGCTCATTGGTTCTTTTAGTCCAATATTCGCCTTTCCCAGGTGATACTTGATAGCATAATCATAGTCGTTTAGTAGCTCCACCCAACATCGTTGCCTCATATTCAAACCCTTTGCTCGAAGATATGTTGAAGACTCTTGTGATCGGTGTAGATAGTGCACTTGGTACCGTACAAGTAATGTCTCCAAATCTTTAAGGCAAAAACCACTGCACCTAATTCTAAGTCATGGGTGGTATAGTTCTTCTCGTGAACCTTTAGTTGTCTCGAGGGGTAGGCTATCACCTTTTCTCGTTGCACCAAGACATAACCCAATCCTTGAATGGATGCATCATAATACACCACGAAATCATCCGTTCCCTCTGGTAGTGCCAATATCGATGCACTACGGAGTTTATATTTTAACAATTGAAAAGTGATTCTTGACTCTCACCCATTTGTATGTCGTTCCTTTATGAGTCAAGACTATGAGAAGTTGTGCAATCTTAGAGAATCCCTCTATGAATCATCAGTAATATCCTGCTAATCTCAGAAATTGCCTTATCTCGCTCGACATTTTGGGTATAGTCCAATTCTTTATCGCCTCTATCTTGGTAGGATCAACATGTATTCCCTTCTTATTAACAATATGACCTAGAAATTGCACTTCTCGTATCCAAAAGTCACACTTAGAGAATTTGGCATACAACTGCTCATTCTTCAATAGTTCTAAGATCATTCGTAAGTGCTCTTCATGATCCTCCTTGGTCCTAGAATATATCAGTATATCATCGATAAACACAATGACGAACTGATCGAGCTAGTGTTTGCACACGCGATTCATGAGATCCATGAACACTGCTGGTGCATTAGTCAACTCAAAAGGCATGACCAAGAACTCATAGTGACCATAATGAGTACGGAACATGGTTTTGGAGATATCCTCCTCTCGAACTCTTAGTTGATGATAACCAGAACTCAAATCAATCTTCAAATAATAGCTTGATCCTTAAAGTTGATCAAATAGATCGTCGATACGAGGTAACGGGTATCGGTTCTTGACTGTCAACTCCCTGTAGTTGATACACATTCGAAATATGCCATCTTTCTTCTTCACAAAGAGGACAGGTGCTCCCCACGGTGATGAAATCGGTCGAATAAACCCTTTATCCAACAGCTCCTGAAGTTGTGTTGATAGTTCTTGCAGTTTGTTTGGTGCTAACAGATAAGGTGCTCTCGCAATCGGAGCAGCTCCGGGAGTCAAATCGATCTGAAATTCAACTTGATAGTGAGGTGGTAGTCCAGGCAGATCCTCTGGAAACACCTCTGGAAAATCACGAACCACCGGAATATCCTCTACTTTCTTTTCCTCCTGTTGCTTGTCGCAGACGAGGGCTAATATGGCTAAGTGACCTTTACGTAGCCACTTCTGCGCCTTCATCAATGAGATGATGCCTATTACAGCACCACTCTTCTCACCCTTAACCAAAAGAGTTTCCCTATCTATTAGAGGAATGCAAATGATCATCTCATGACAAATCACTTCTACTTGCTTCTCGGACAGCCAGTCCATGCTTACGACCACATTGAAACTTCCAAGAGTAACAGGCATAAGGTCAATGTCGAAGGTATGACCTACAAGTTCTATCTTGCAATTCTTAAGGATATGCGTAACAGAGATTTGCTTACCATCAGCCAACTCTACGACATACTTAGACTCCAAGATAGAGGGCATATCACTTAAGAGACTACAAAACTCAGTAGAGATAAAACTCCTATCGGCTCCAGTGTCAAACAGTACATAAGCAAAATGACCATTAACAAGAAATTTACTAGTAACAGTAGTAGGATCGTTTAGAGCCTCACCTAAACCCATGACAAAGGCTCTCCCTTTAGCTCCACCATTGTTGCCACCATTGTTGCCACCATTGCCTCCATTGTTATTGTTGCCACCATTTCCGTTGCCATTCCCATTTCTTTTCAGTTGAGGACAGTTTTTCTTGAAATGCCTTTCCTTTCCACACTCAAAGCAACACTTTGGTGTTTCATGGGGCTGCTGAGGCTGCTAAGGTTGTTGAGGATTCTTTATTAGTTCTCCTCAGCAATCCTTTGCCACATGTCCAACCTTCCCACAACACTGGCATCGAAAGCTATCACACCTGCCAATGTGGTGGTAGTTGTATCGGTTGCACTTTGGGTTTTTCCCCACATATCCACTTGGTCCTTAAGATGATGATGATGATTGGTGGAAGTTGCAATTGTTTTGAAACTGTCTCTGCTGATGTTGTTGTTGAGGTTGGTGTTACTGAGTTTTGGTACCAGATGACGATCCTTTGCTAGCGTTGTTCTCCCACTTGCGTTTGTTGTCGGGCATGCTTACCACAGCGCCCTGCTTGGGTAACTTTCCTTGCTCCATAACATGATCATTGAGCTTGTGAGCCAATCGTATCACTTGTTAAATAGTAGGGAGATTTGCAGCAGTCACCATACTCTGGATCTCCGGGACTAAGCCATGTAAATAGAACTTAATACGTTGGCTCGAGGGGTCAACCATGCTAGGGCAAAGTGTAGCTAGCTCATGAGACCTAGTGGTATAAGCCTCGATGTTAGACCCTTCCATCTTCAATTGCCAAACCTCAGCTTCCAGCTTTTGAACCTCGTCGCGGGGGCAGTATTCTTCTATCATCATTGTTTTCAATTCCTCCCACGGTACTGCATTTTCCATTGCTTGGCCAAGCATTTGCACTTGAGCATTCCACCACATGAGTGCTGCACCTTCCAAGGTTCCTGTGGCATATTTCACCTGGTCTGCCATTGGACAGTTACATTTGGCAAAGACTGACTCAGTCTTCTCGAACCATGGTACAAGCCCTACAGCTCCCTCGGCTCCGCTATAGGTATGCGGCTTACAATCCATAAATTCCTTCTATGTGCATCCAGGCGGCCCTGTATTCAACGTGTCAGGATCACATTGTGGAGATCTTGCTCGCCCATACGCTCGATAAGATCCATTACTCTACCAGCCATCTTGAAATTTCCTTTGATAAACATCGACAACCGCTCCTCAATTATGGCCATCTTTAGCCATAATCGACGTATATCATCCTTTAGTGTGGAGTTCTCATCAGTGAGTACTCCAACACGTCGACGCTCAGTCTCAAGTGTCACTGTCAATGCCGCCACGACCTGCTCAAGGGGCACATCCAGAGATGGGAGAGTGGGGGCTACAGAAGTAGTTGCTGACCTAATCCTAGGTCTAACAGTGGCCAGCTTCCGAACACACACTCTACGAATCATGCGGTCTACACAAGCCGGGTAATAACTCCAATCTCGTGGAGGATCGCGCTGAGGTGGCACAAAGAGTTGATCCCAGTCTATCTCGCCACGGGGGTAAGGATGTCGTAGCCAGTCATACACTCGGTGAGGTGCAGGTGGAGGGGATTCGGAATGAGCATGCGTTTTTCCTAAAACCCAGGATGATGACGCCATGCTGCAGTGCATGTGATGTATATGCCAATGAGTATATAGTAAAAGGGTAAGTCAGGAATAACTAACTAATTGTGTGAGGTTATAGATTAGTGTGTATGCAACCTAGTTCCCTATAAGCAATAGCTCTGATACCAATTTGTTACACTCTCGAAATCCACGTGCAGAGTTTTACCGCGAGGCGTGTGAAGAAACCAGGATCACAGTCAATAGTTACTCAGAACGACTCTATATGCCAACATTAGAATAAAACCAACCAAAGTTCAAACTTGAAAACCATGCGAAAGCATTTTGTAAGTAAAGAAACTCAAAGTACATAAATGCATAATAAGGCAAAACACGCGCCAACCCAAATGATTAAACATTAATAAATAAACACCAACAAAAATGTCTCTAAAAATAGAGTCTTAGAATGCATGACGAATCCGTACAGTGCTCCTAAAGGCAAGCGAAGTTAATGACCTAAGAATAGCATACTAAAATGTCAACATAATGGTTGGTGAGTTCAAGGGTTAATATTCAAATATAAGCAATTCAACAGTTGAGATATATAAGTATTGTATTGTAACGGATAGTAGTCTAATAACAACAAATATTAATTCATAGTGATTTCGCAATTGAAGTTGACTGTGATAAGTTGTTGCCTCCTATCACGACTTACCAGGTCGTGACCATGTTCATTAGGACAAATTGCACCTGGTTGACCTCAAGTCACACAGGTGGGGCTCGTCAGACCCAGTAGTACTACCCAAGTTTCCCCACTATTCAATATTAACAATTCGAAAGTGTGAGGACTTTTCCATGTTAAACAACACTACATTAATATTATACACAACTTAAATATATAAAGCATTTGTAAATTACCAGTATGCTATCTCCCCCAAAGGAGGTTAAGTAAAGAGGGGGCATGAACTCACCTGATATGTGTAACAGCTACTTAGGGTTTACTTGGAAGAAAGAGTGGACAGACAACCTTCAGAGGTTACCTAGATCATGTAAGTACACAAGTACGTGTAAACAAAGAACGTGTGGAACCCTAAGCACACTACAACAAAGACTCAAGGTTTCAGAATACAGACACGATTGACACAGTTGACCCGTTTGACCCGTTTGTGACATCACGAGTTAATAATTAAATTAAGCAAACGTGAACATGTAACATACATGGTTAACATTCAAATGGATCACATAAGGTGCTACATTACCCAAAGCATTACTTAGATCATCATACCACTAAATATCATACAAGTCATGCGAATCTAAAACATTAACATGCCTACGAGTTACAACATAACTAACACGTCACACAAAGATCAAATCACGCACAACATGCCATGTGAAGCCACTCACGACTTCACATCCTAAACCCTGCCAATCCTACTAAGTAGGGGCCTCAGATTCGCATGCGTGTATGATGATCACAATCATATTCATTAACTATGTTCATTGCATTCAACATACACCACAATAATCAACTTCCAGTCCCCAAACATGATGTCTTAATTACAAATCAACCATCAACATCATACATGATCATCAAAGTCCATACTTCACACATGATCATCCAAGCATTCCATACAACTAAATTAACATATTCTATCACATTAGAAATCATCCATGAACATACTAACATGCTCCTAATATCCCAAACATGCTCAAACTATCATCTTTCAACTTTTTGCAAATAAAGTTTCCTTTTGGGAAGGCACATCCAAAATCTATCAAACACCCAATGGATTCATGAATTCATTAATAATACACCAATTCAAGTTCATATCAACATCTAAGCATGATCAACAACATCCAAACATCATAATTCACTAACCTTTATGATCAAAACTTTCTACTTCTGGAAATCTATGAACTACGACATTCGTTCCTAGTTTTCTAGCATCCATATCATCAATCTATCATACATACATCATCATAAACCTTAAACAACATCAAATCATCATCAAATCATCATATCATGAAAATAAACTTACTATTCTTAGTAACCTATGAACAACACGTCAAAAACGTAACTTTCTTGCATAATCAACATCATTCAACATTCATTCAACCTAACTAATATCAAATTAACATCTAACAATCATCAATTGCATATAATCATCATCAATTCGGATTAGGGTTCATCTTGAATCAAAATCTATGAACAACATGACAAACATACCTTTAAACGTGTAGAATCAAGAATTGGACGTGTAAAACAACTTGTAACACTTGGGATCGACCAAAATTGAATAGTTCGTGATGTCTCTTGATCAAAAGAGCAAGAATGAGGGTGGGGTGAGGGGTTTCGGCTGCAAATGGGGTTTGGGGGGTTTAGGGTTGTGTAATTTTGGTAACATTTGGTTAAAATATATTTACACAATAACCCCCTTTGATTTATTTTATAAAAACTATCATTCTAACACTTTTTAAATAATCTAAACTATAATTTATAAATATTATTAACCAACAATAATAATCCTAAACATTTACCCCAAGTCGCATAACACATAGATTATATATATAACATGTTGTCATGTTATCGCGTAAAATTTATGAAACCATCATTTAAAATTCTATAAAATCATGAACCATATAATCATAACTAATAATCAACATTATTAATTAGATTATTATTGTTTATCATAGATTATTAATATTAAGTCACCAACGTTCAACGACAACTAGTATGTTCTCACGACACGTGTATGGAAGACTTAACGGAACTAACGGAGTTTGGTAACGGAAAATTACTGGATGTCACAAAGACGCCTTTAGAGATACGAAAGTTTTAAGGATTGGCTGATTACTATCGATGATTCATTGCAAACTTCTTTAAAATCACTCAGCCATTGACGATGTTAACACAAAAGGATAAGAAGTTCAATTTGGGACATAAACAAGAGGAGGCATTTTAGACGTTGAAGATTATATTATGTAATGCACTGATATTAACCCTCCCTGATGGGTCAAATGATTTTGTGGTGTTCTGCGATGCATCACATCAAGGTCTAGGTTGTCTACTTATGCAAAAGGATAAGGTGATTGGTTATGCTTCACATCAACTTAAGGTTCACGAAAATAATTATACGACACATGATCTGGAATTAGGCGCAGTGGTTTTTGCACTTAAGATATGGAGGCATTATCTATATGGGAATAGTGTGTTATCTACACTAATCATGAAAGTGTTCAACACATTTTGGATGGAGAGGAACTGAATATATATGCCAAAGACAATGGGTGGAACTTCTAAGTGATTACGATTGCAAGATTCGATATCATCCTGGAAAGGTGAACGCATTAGCTGATGCCTTGAGTAGGAAGGAGCATATTAAACCCCAACGTGCGCAAGCGTTGGGGATGACTATTCAATCGAATTTAAAAACGCAAATACTCTTGACGCAGAGCGAAGTGCAGAAGGAGGAGAATATCGTAATTGAGGAGTTCCAAGGGTTAGACAAACAAATGAACTGTAAGTAGGATGGTGTACTGTATTTTGTGGATCGCATATGGGTACCTAAGTGGGCAAAGTTTGAACCCTAGTTATGAATGAAGTGCACAAGTCCAAGTACTCTGTTCATCCTTGTGCAGACAAGATGTACCAAGATCTTATGGAGTTGTATTGGTGGCCCGGTATGAAAAAGGATATTGCAACGTATGTAAGTGAATGTTTGACATGTTCGAAAGTCAAAGCCCAACATGAGAAGCCGTCGGGTTTTTTGCAACACCCAGAAATTCCTGAATGGAAGTGGGAGAATATAGCGATGGATTTCATCACTAGTTTCCTAGAACCAGTAGTGGCATGATTTGGTTTGTGTCATCGTGGATCGAATGACAAAATCTACTCATTTATTTCCTATTCGCGAGGATTACAAGATGGAAACGTTAGCGAGACTATACGTGAATGAGATCCTGGCTAGGCACGGAATGCCTATGTCAATTATATCAGATCGTGACAGTTGATTTACATCACGGTTTTCGCAGACTCTATAGAAGGCAATGGGAACGTGTTTGGACTTACTTACTGACTATCATCCACAAACAGATGGTCAAAGTGAGCGAACGATACAAATTCTAGAAGACATGCTTAGGGCATGTATGATTGACTTTGGTGGGAGTTAGGATACTCACTTACTGGTGATCTAAATTCTCTTATAACAATAGTTATCATACGAGCATTGGATGTGCTCCGTTTGATACATTGTATGGAAGAGAGTGTAGATCATCAAAATCTCTTATTACAATCATATTCATTAACTATGTTCATTGGATTCAACATACACCACAATAATCAACTTCCAGTCCCCAAACATGATGTCTTAATTACAAATCAACCATCAACATCATACATGATCATCAAAGTCCATACTTCACACATGATCATCCAAGCATTCCATACAACTAAATTAACATATTCTATCACATTAGAAATCATCCATGAACATACTAACATGCTCCTAATATCCCAAACATGCTCAAACTATCATCTTTCAAACTTTTTGCAAATAAAGTTTCCCTTTTGGGAAGGCACATCCCAAAATCTATCAAACACCCAATGGATTCATGAATTCATTAATAATACACCAATTCAAGTTCATATCAACATCTAAGCATGATCAACAACATCCAAACATCATAATTCACTAACCTTTATGATCAAAACTTTCTACTTCTGGAAATCTATGAACTACGACATTCGTTCCTAGTTTTCTAGCATCCATATCATCAATCTATCATACATACATCATCATAAACCCTTAAACAACATCAAATCATCATCAAATCATCATATCATGAATAAACTTACTATTCTTAGTAACCTATGAACAACACGTCAAAAACGTAACTTTCTTGCATAATCAACATCATTCAACATTCATTCAACCTAACTAATATCATATTAACATCTAACAATCATCAATTGCATATAATCATCATCAATTTCGGATTAGGGTTCATCTTGAATCAAAATCTATGAACAACATGACAAACATACCTTTAAACGTGTAGAATCAAGAATTGGACGTGTAAAACAACTTGTAACACTTGGGATCGACCAAAATTGAATTATTCGTGATGTCTCTTGATCAAAGAGCAAGAATGAGGGTGGGGTGAGGGGTTTCGGCTGCAAATGGGGTTTGGGGGGTTTAGGGTTGGGTAATTTGGTAACATTTGGTTAAAATATATTTACACAATAACCCCTTTGATTTATTTTATAAAAACTATCATTCTAACACTTTTTAATAATCTAAACTATAATTTATAAATATTATTAACCAACAATAATAATCCTAAACATTTACCCCAAGTCACATAACACATAGATTATATATATAACATGTTGTCATGTTATCGCGTAAAATTTATGAAACCATCATTTAAAATTCTATAAAATCATGAACCATATAATCACAACTAATAATCAACATTATTAATTAGATTATTATTGTTTATCATAGATTATCAATATTACGTCACCAACGTTCAACGACAACTAGTATGTTCTCACGACACGTGTGTGGAAGACTTAACGGAACTAACGGAGTTTGGTAACGGAAAATTACTGGATGTCACAAAGACGCCTTTAGAGATACGATAGTTTTAAGGATTGGCTGATTATTATCGATGATTCATTGCAAACTTCTTTAAAATCGCTCAGCCATTGACGATGTTAACACAAAAGAATAAGAAGTTCAATTTGGGACATAAACAAGAGGAGGCATTTTAGACGTTGAAGATTATATTATGTAATGCACTGATATTAACCCTCCCTGATGGGTCAAATGATTTTGTGGTGTTCTACGATGCATCACATCAAGGTCTAGGTTGTCTACTTATGCAAAAGGATAAGGTGATTGGTTATGCTTCACGTCAACTTAAGGTTCACGAAAATAATTATACGACACATGATCTGGAATTAGGCGCAGTGGTTTTGCACTTAAGATATGGAGGCATT